>VZTG01008817.1:0-13562 GCA_013397845.1 Melanocharis versteri | reverse complement strand
ACACTCCGGTGCTGTTTCTGTGGCGTCCAGAGCTGCTTTNGTGGCCAATTCTGCTGAAGCCTTTCACCAAACCATGTGCAATTGTGCCCACGGTATTCCCCCTTTTGGCATCGCGGCGGGTGCGGATGCCTCATTGAGCAGGTGCTGGCGCTTGGGGTGCTGCTGTTCCTGTGCACACTCCGGTGCTGTTTCTGTGGCGTCCAGAGCTGCTTTGGCAGCAGCGACTCCGCAGCCCTGCTTGAGGAGACATCGCCGCCTTCCCCATGGTGGCAGCAGCTCTGTGGGCCCAGAGCTCTGTGCCAGGGGGACCTCGGTCACAGCACCGGGGCCTGGGCAGCCACGGGAGCCCGGGCTGGCAGCCAGCCCTGCCTCTGCCCACTGCCCTGGCAGCACCCAATGGCCATGCCCTGGCAGGGCCCCCTTGCCCTCCTTGTCCCCAGCCAGCCCAGCCTGGGCACCTCGGGGGTGTCCCCACCCTCCTGCTGAGGCCGAGTCTCGAGGGCTTCTGCCACAGGCGTGGAAGATTCTCTGGGGAAGCGCCAGAGCAGCCAGGTGGCAGGAACAATGCAGCTGCCTGGGGGCTGCTTACGGCCTCTGACACCCAATTCCTCAGGGCTTCCCACCACCCTGGCCCCTCAGGGGCCTCCTGTCCCCTTGGAGCCTCCTGCCACCCACTCTCTCACACATCCCCCTCGTGCCTTCCCACTGCCTTGTCCTGTCACGGCCTCCACAGCACCTCATCCCTTCATGGCCTCCCCCCGCCCTGTCCCCTCAGGGTCTCCCCCGGCCTGGCCAACCTGCCTGGCAGCAGCGGCGCAGCCCCGACGGAGCTCCAGAGGAGCTGCATCAAGGAGGCACCTCGGAGCCCTCAGCAATCCAGCCAGCAACACATGGGCAGGAGGACACAGATGGCAGTTCCTGGCTGGGAGAAGGGCTGTGGCCATCTCCAGGCACCAGTCTCGCAGGGATCCCCACAGCTCCGGCCTCTGCCCAGCTGCTCTGTCGGCAGCGTTAAGGCTTCGGCAGAACCACCAAAGGCCAAGAGGCTTCTGGCCATTTTCCCTTCCCCACTGCATGCCTGAGCAGCTTGCTGAGCACAAGCACCCTTTTTCCCCTCTTCTCCTAAGCCCTGCTGACACTGGGCACCAAAAGAAAGCTCCTGGGACTCTGGGTATGGTAACACATTCTATATTTACATCCTGAAGGAAAACCAAAATGAAGGAAAAAACCATCTTAAAGAAAAGAAAAATCCCCGCTGGCTCGTGTGGCCCCAGCAGACAGAGAGCCTCTCAAATCAGCTCTCCACAGAGCTCCAGCAGCACAGCCAGCCACGGCCCCACAGACAAGGCCATTTCTTGCATGCCCTGTGGAACCGATCTTGCATCTTCTGCAAGATGGAGCAGGATCTCTCTACTGCCCAGAGGACAAAGGATGTTTCCCAAACCATGTTTCTTATGGCAGGGCTGATGTCATGTGCCTTGTCTTCGAGGGCTGCAAGAGCGAGGAACAGAGCCACGGTCACGTCCCGGATCTGCGGGGACCCGAGGAGATCCCTGTGCCAGGGCCATCCATCCCAGCTGGCTTTTGCCATGGCCAGGACGGAGCAGGGACCAAGGGGATAAGCCCGACGCCACTGGACACTATTGGCCGACGCGGTCCTGAAATCTGTGTGTGTGCTCTGGCCACGCCAGCCATGGTCCGCACACGGAGCAGAGCCCTCGGCAGCCGGGGCAGGGATTGCAGCTCCCCCCGCCAGGCCCCGCTGACNGGGCTCCTGCGGGCTGTCCAGGTACGGCAGGGCCCGGCGCAGGTGCTCGGCCGCTCGGCTCCTGTCCTCTGCCAAATGCAGGGAGCGCCAGGAGGGTGCAGTTGGTGCCGGCTCAACCCCTTGGCTGGGCGCTAACTGCGGCCAGCACTGGCCTCCCCTGCCCGCACAGCCCTGAGGCCCGGCCAGCAGCCGCTGGCTCCGGGCTCTGGAGGGGGCAGAGGGCCGGCTGCTGCCCGGGGAGCCGCGGTGCCGCTCCGCTCCACAGCCCGGCTGGGCCGGGGCTCCATCGGCACCCGGCTCGGGGCCACAGGAGCCTGGAGAAGAGCCTGCGCTGAAAGGAGTTGATCAACAGTTAACTCATGTAAGCATGAGTTAACTATTAAGAGTCAGCAAATATTAATCGCAAGCCTAAGAAGGAAGATGCGCATTGTTAAGAGAAACAGAATGCACCTAGTTAAGGTAAGAGGAACAGAACTTGTTGAAACCGGTGCAGAAACCGCTGAACCAGCCAATGAAGGACTGTGCATGCTTCAGAAAGAAAGCTGAAAAGTGCAGACTTAGGAAGACTGCTGGCCTTCATCGGAACGACCCCTGAGGAAGACTTGGAGCCTTCCTCAGTGTGTCCACCAAAGCAATGTCATGTGTCCTAATGATATTATCGACTTCGGAGAAGTAGTTTGTATAACCACTCCTATCCCCAGGAATGTAATGAATATGCATGAAATGTAACCATATATTGTGCTGTGTAAAGTGCTGAGTGTGCATGTTAGGAGGAGCGATCCCACATGCACCTGATGCTGAATAAAGCAAATACCCACCTCACTGAGTCAGTCTCTGAGGTGACTCTTGGCTCAGCGTTGGAGCGAATCAGTTCTTGTATCAAAATGTTAAAACTTAGCAGTATCTATGAAATAAAACACAGCATATGGTTCTGGCAAAACAAACACATTGTTTCCTTCCTTCAACCTTTGTATTTCTGGACAAGTTCATTTTCTTGATATCTGGATAAGGTACCCCACTCTTACATACACTGCAGTTATTAACACACACCCAATCCCAGTTAGTGCCAGTATCACAAATGCAGGATGTAGCTTAGGTTGAAAAAGCCTGTGGCAGTTGGGGATCACCCAAGCAAGTTTTCCCACCAGTGATTCTCTCCATCCCTCTTCATTTGTTCTAGGACTTGATGTGCCTTTTCTATATTGTGATGGACACTGATCAGTGTCTTCTGACTTTTCTTCTTCCGCTGTTGTAGCAGTTTGTGCAGGCCAGGATGTTCCAACAGTTTTTTGACCAGGATAATGTCCATTCCAACTGGTGTTGGAGAAAAGTTGACCTGTAGGTTCTGTAACACAGCTTCTGGTAGGCGTCATAGGTTGGCCATAAACCAATTATAGAACTTAGACACGCCTCCAGATCCCATATTTAAAATGGAGAAAGCCGCAAAAATGTCTCTTTTACTTCTGGCTTTTGAACAGGTAACTGGGGAGCCCGCGTGGTCTGGTGGGGCCAGGCCCGGCCCGGTCAGGGCAGGCCGGCTTAGCCAGGACGGCCCGGCCCGGCCGGCTCCCAGTGTCGCGCAGACTTTTAAAATCTTGTTGGAATTGAGCCCGCCACTCTGCGGGACCCGGGTGGGGCCAGGCCGGGCCGGCTCTGCTCAGCTTAGGGCGGAGCCGAGCCAGGCCCTGCTCAGGCCACAAGCTGCTGCGCCATCCTGCCGGCGCTGCAGAAGATCACACGGCTGAGTTTGGGGGCAGGTCTGCAGCCCGTGCGGAGAGCAGCCCTGCGACTGGAGTTGAACGCGGCAGGGGCCAGAGGAGCAGCCATGCAGCCAGAGTGGCCGCTACCATTCTGGCCCAGCCCCTGAGATCCTGGCACAACCCCCACTGCACGGCCTGAAATCCTGCACTTAGATTGTCCCGCTGCCTGGCACCGGATCTCCTGACCTTCTGCAGAGGCCCAGAGAGGTATTAACTCTTTCCGTACACAGATAAAACCTACAGATACCAATCCTCCATCAAATAAGAGAGGGAAGGGTGAAGACACTTGAAGAGNGCTGCTTTGCTGTGACATTAAATCTACGAGAGAACTGTTTCTTGTGGAGAAGTCTCCATGGCATGGCAAGAGAGATTTTTCTTTCTCTGAGTGAACTGGAAAAAGACTATTTTAGAAGTGGTAAACTGTCTGAGGGGTCCAGGTTTGGTCTCTTTACGTTGTCAGTGGAAAAGGAAAGATGGGAAGTAGGGGGAGGAGAAGTGTTCTGAAGGTTTATTCTGATTCTTATTATTTTCCTTCTAGTTCTGTTAATAAAGTTTTTTTTATGCTCTTTAAAGTTTTGAGCCTGCTTTGCCTCCTCCTAATCCGTATCTCACAGCAGAAATTGAATAGATGATTTTACTGGGTGCAGTAATGTTCAGCCAGTGCTTAAACCCAAAACAATAATTGGTGCGTTGGCTGGGAAACTTGAATTGGCGAACTAAACCCATGACACTTAATTGGTATTTCTGCCCGGTTGGAATCAAAATCGCTACAGTAGGTAAGAGTTGAAATCACATCCTGCTATGTTCGTGAAGTTACAAATACCTAGTTTTGAGTGGTTGGCAAGCTGGATGTGTTATCTACTGTTAAGTCGTCACAGGGGGTTCTGAAATACAGGCATCCTTGTCTTATCCATACCAGGCTAGATTCAGGACCGTTGTTGGAGTACATTTCAATGTGACAGACCCTTTGTTCTGGGCTTTCAGAGGGTTACTTTCACATTGTCTTGGGGTTTGGCTCATGGTGATGGGGATATCCCATGGTCATTTGTGCTGGGAACTGTCACTGTTTCCTACCCTGGGCCTCCCATAGCTTGGGGGATATCAGGAGAGGTGTAAGCTCCACCTGGGATCCCACAGAGGACGGGGCCGAGGCTGCCTCTTCCCTTCCGGTGGGGGGATCGGAGGAGCGGCCGTGTGGCTGTTGGTGTGTGTATTTATTGAGCCGGGGGTATTGCTCTGTTGTAACTTGGCTCTAGAATCAGATCTGCCTGCCCTCAGCGTTTCTGCTGGCTGCCAGTGGGTGATACTGAGATCCATTGCTGCTTGATCTGATCTGACTTCCCTCTCTGTTTTCTGCCCGCTGCAGGTGATGGTGCTGAGACTGGTCACTGCCCATGAGTTTACAAAAGGAGCAATTTCCTCTCTTCCCCCTCACCTGAGACGCCATCACCACCTGGGGAGGAGGGTGCCCTGCTCATGTCGGAGCACCCCCTGCTGGCCACAGCGGGAATAATCACACCTGCCCTGCCTCATGGGGCCTGCCAGCGCCCTCTGCCGGCTGTGGTTGTAACTACACCAAAGGGGAAAGGGTGCTTGACAGGTGGAAAACTCCTGTTATTGTTTTCTCTTGTTGTTTGTTGTTCGTTCTGTTTTATATATAGTTAAGAACTGTTATTCCTTTTCCCATATTTTTGCCTGGAAACCCTGTAATTTTGAAATTGTAATAATTTGGAGGAAGGGGGTCATCTTTTCCATTTCAGGGATATTCCCACTTTCCTTAGCAGACATCTGTCTTTTAAAACTAAGAAAATTATTGGTGCCCAGTGTATGGCACAAAGGCACAGAGAGGAAAGGGTGCAAAGAGAATAACAGTTCTTGGGTAACCCATTTGCGTACAGGATACAGTAACCTCGTTAAGTGGCACCATGTGGTCTAGGTTACCCTGGTTTGGTTGGCACATGATTGCGGCTACGTTTTTCCAATTTGCAGCTCCTTATCTAAACATGGGTCTTATGACTAAGAGCATTGTGGCTGTCATCCAGTTTGTAGAACGGGTCAATAAAGTGAGGAGTTCAATGCTTGTAAACTTTTTCTGGAATGTGGGCACATGGCTATATAACTATCATGGACTAAGTTCATGTCTTTGGGGTTTCCTTACTAATGGTACCTATTGTGATGAAGCAACACAGGGAGGAGTTTTCTCCCAACCCTTCACTCACTTCTTTGGGCCTACCCCAACAGCTTTTGAAGAGTTTAAATTTCCCCTAGAAGCTGAAGAGATCATATACTTGTTAATGTTTTTGCTCTGTTTATTCAGTAAGGTCTGTTCACCATTCAGAGACAGGGTGAGGTTACTTTGGGTAGCTATCCCAAAATCTGACACAGAGGTCAGGGACATGGTCCAGCAGCACCACCTGCACTAAGAGGGAAAGGCCAATGGTGCAGCAGTGGAACCAACAGATATTACAACCGTCTAGGTTCCAGCTAAACCACAAGGGCAACCACAGCCAGCAGCAGTCACCTCTATGCAGAGGAGGAAGTATAAAACCAAATTGATGTGCCCAGTTAATAATGATGGGGAACTAAGGCCCTCACAACCAGCGGAGGAGCCAGAGCCCAAGATAATCACTTAGTCCCTGTTGTTTGACAGTCTCTGCAGTCTGCGGAAAGACATTGCATGACTGGGGCACGAGGCTTACTCGACCTGCTTGATTCGAGTTTGGGAACTTATGGATACAGGCATGCAACTTGATGATACTGGAGCAAGGTTTTTGGGATCCTTGGCCCAGGATGTGAGGATCGAGCAGGTGTTTGTGAGGGAGCCAGGGCCCCTTTCTCTCTGGAAGTGGCTTATAACAAGTGTAAGAGAGAAGTTTGTTTTCAGGGACAGCCTGTAAAACCACCATCATAAAAAGCCCTGGAAGACCAGGAAGGAAGGGATCCAATGCCTGAGTGTCTTGGTTTGAAAGACAGGTGTCTGCCAAGGAAGGTGGGAACCTCCTTTGGAATGGAAAAATATGACCCCCTTCCCTCCGAATTATTATAACTTTGAAATTAAGGGGCTTTCAGGCAAAGATATGGGAAAAGGAATTACAGTTCTTTACTAGTGTGTATGTGTATAGCAAGGCAAACAAAGAACAGCACCGGCAGCAACAACAAACCAACGCAGAGACCCAGGAACAGCCTTCTCTCGGCTGCAGGCACTTTCCCTTCGGTGCAGTTCCGGTCACAGCCGGCAGGGGCGCTGGTGGCTCCCGGCCGGGCAGGGCGGGTGCGATGATTCCCCCGCGGCTGCAGGGGGCGCTGTGGCGAGAGCTCAGTCTCTTCTTCATGTGGGTAATGGAGGGTGCAGCCGGCAGAGGGGGTGGAGAAGAGGCTTCCCTTACAACCACACAGGGACAGCCAGTCCTGGCGCCCCTCCAGATGGTGAAATGGGCTGTAGCAGGAACCCTGGAACCAGCAAGCCACACTAGGAGAAGCAGTGGGAGGACAGATGCTCCGAAGTGGCAGTGAATCCTCCAGGCAGCGACTGCAGACCGGCTGTCCCTCCTCCGATCCCGAGAGCTAGAGGAGCAGAGCCTAGCCCCTCACCCCCTGGCCAAAATCAAGTGGCATCTCTACTCTTCCCAAGAGAAAACCCCCCAGGTAAGACTGTAGCTAGCTGTCGCCTTCCACCTCCTCCTTCTCCCAGCCACATCTTTTGTCTTCTTAAGTATTGGTCTCTTAGCAACAAATGGGAGGAAACTCCCTAAGAGAAAGAGGGAAACAAAGGAAAAACCCTAACCTCCAACACTGAGAGAAATGGCAGTATTGGGGATACTTTTTGGAAGGGATGGACACAATAATGACCTTGACAATGTCAGGTGCACAGCGCAAATATGGTGGAGCCTTTCACAGCAGGGGCCATCTGAACACTCCAGCTTCATGGGAACATGGCATTTTGAAGACAACCAACAGACAGTGAATTCTGCAGCAAGCAAACTCAGAAATTGTAAGACCATGATCCATGGCCTGATGCACACTCATGTCTCTGCTGTGGTTGAGTCTCAAGGATGAACAGGAAAAATTCAAAGAGGAGATGAGGAAGGAGATGAGGGAGAACAGTTTCCAAGTGGTGCTGTCAGAGACTGAAATATTATAGTTTATGACTTAAACATTTTCATGAAAGACTTATTATAGTAAAACTGTGTTACAAAAGCTGCAGAGGAGACCACCACACCCTGAATGGGGCTCTGAGAGGCCCTACACCATTGAAGATAACATAAAGTAACAAGTCAGGGCTGGGGACATTCACAAAGAACAAGTCTAATACCTCCAGGCTGGAGATGACAGTNAGAGACTTAGTTTTCTTTGCTTTTCTGTGTTTAAATTGGATCTCAACAGGTGCCAGTGCAAACCAGAGGCCCCAGTGTCAGAGCCCAGTGTCCCCCAGCTAGGGAGAGGGAGCACACCCTGCAAGTTGGCCTGTGGTTCTTCCTGTGTGAACATGGGGAAGACATGAGAAGGTGGAATGGAAAACCCTTCTCTGTCCTAGCAGCATGGATGGGCAAGCTAAAGGAAGAAACTACTACCAGAGAGAGTTCCACCAAAATTAATGCAGCCCCAGCTTCCCGTGACCGAGCANGCATCCACGTGAAGGACACAGGGGTGTCATGGCCTGTCAAAGGTCTCCTCCAAAGGGGTCCCCAGACCCTGCACCAGAGCACTGCAGCATGATGTAACAGACCCTCAGTGTTGCAAGGGACAGTGTCAAACTGGTCCCCTGCAAGAGAGGCACGGGGGTGTTCCCACCTCCCCAAAGCATAAATTAGNGATGATATGTCAGATCCCCTTGAACATCCAGAATATACGCCCAGGGAGGGAACGGTAGTCAGGACTAGAGAGGCCCTGCCTCTAGCCATGTAGAGGCTGGGGAAAATCGTGTCTTTTGGACTGTGTGGATCCCATGGCCTGGCACATCAGAACCATAGAAATACGAGGCTTTTGTCGACACTGGTGCGCAGTGTATTCTAATCCCATCAGGACATATGGGGGCAGAACCTGTTTCTATTGCTGGGGTGGCAGGGGGATGGCAGCAGTTGACCCTGCTGGAAGCTGAAATGAGTTAGACTGGGAAAGAGTGGAAGAAACACCCTATTGTGACTGGCCCAGAGGCCCCGTGTATTCTGGGCATAGATTTCTTCCGGAGTGGTTATTTCAAAGATGCAAAAGGACTCAGGTGGGCATTTGGAATAGCTGTGGTGGAGACAGAGGGCATTAGGCAATTGAACATCTTGCCTGGGCTGTCCAAAAATCCTTCTGCTGTCAGACGCTTGAAGTCTGAAGAACAACAAGTACCAATTGCTACCTTGACGGTGCATCGCTGGCAATATTGGACGAATCGAGATGCTGTGATCCCCATCCACAAGATGATCTGTGAGCTGAAAAGCCAAGGGCTGGTCAGTAAGGCCCACTCACCCTTCAACAACCCCATCTGGCCTGTGCGCAAGTCTGATGGGGAATGGAGATTTGTTGTAAAGCACTCAAATCCTGTCAGAGGGCCTCAGCCAAGTTATCTTCAGCTACCTTTATCAGAGTCACTGGAATGTAAACTATGCTAAATCAGGAGAGAAGACGCTGGACAACGGAATAACAAGACAGCAAGAAAGTAGAAAAAGAAGGACTGTGCCATCCTGGACTGGAACCAATCAGGTTCTCTGAAAGGTGCGTGCAGGATGCGTGGACAACATAGAGGGACCAATCGGGTCATGTGTGATCGCGTGAACTACAGCTGCAAGAATGCGTAATAATAGTGTAATGTAAACAATAAATGGGCTTTTGCGAAATCATATTGATTCGTTGTTCAAGGGTCCCGTTCTCCCGCAGAGACTGACTGTGGACTATCGTGGCTTGAATGAAATGACTCCACCACTGTGTCCTGCTGTGCTGGACATGCTGGAGCTCCAGTACGAGCTGGAGTCCAAGGCAGCGAAGTGGTACGCGACTATTAACATTGCTAACGTGTTCTTCTCCATTCCTCTGGCAGCAGAGTGCAGGCCTCAGTTTGCCTTCACCTGGAGGGGTGTGCAATCCACCTGGAACCAACTGCCCCAGAGGTGGAAGAACAGTCCCACCATCTGCCATGGACTGATCCAGGCTGCACTGGAAAAGGGTGAGGCTCCAAAACATCTGCAGGACATTGACGACGTCATTGTGAGGGGGAACATGGCAACGGAAGTATTTGAGAAAGAAGAAAAAACCATCCAGATTCTCCTGGAAGCCAGCTTCACCATCAAAAAGAGCAAAGTCAAGAGACCTGCCTGAGAGATCCAGGCCCTGGGAGTGAAGTGGCAAGACAGACAATGCCAGATACCACTGAGGTCATCAACAAACTCACAGCACTGTCTCCATCGACCAACAAGAAGGAAATGCAAGCTTTCCTAGGTGCCATAGGCTTTTGGAGAATGCAGATCCTCAAGTACAGCCAGATCCTGAGCCCTCTCTACCTGGTGACCTGCAAGAAGAATTATTTCCACCGAGGCCCTGAATAGCAACAAGCCTTCGCCCAGATCAAGCAGGAGATCGCTCATGCGGTAGCCCTTGGCCCAGTCAGGACAGAGGTGAAGAATGTGCTCTACTCTGCAAGCAGGAGCAATGGTCTGTCCTGGAGCCTTTGGCAGAAGGTGCCTGGGTAAACTTGAGGCCGGCCACTGGGATTTTGGAGTTGAAGTTACAGAGGGTCTGAAGCCAACTACACTCCCACAGAGAAGGAAATCTTGGCTGCCTATGAAGGAGTTCAAGCCGCCTCGGAGGTGATCGGCATGGAAGCGCAACTCCTCCTGGCACCCTGACTACCAGTGCCGGGGTGGATGTTTAAAGGAAAGGTTCCCTCTACCCACCACGCCACCAATGCCACATGGAGAAAGTGGATTGCCCTCATCACACAGCATGCCTGTATTGGAAATCCAAATTACTCTGGGATCTTGGAGATAATTATGAATTGGCCTGAAGGTGAAAACTTTGGTCTACCGGAAAAAGAGCAGCGGGAGTAGGTGATGCTTTCTGAGGAAGCTCCACCTTACAATCAACTGCCAGCAGAAGAAACACGCTACGGCTACGCTCTTTTCACTGACGGTTCCTGTTGTATTGTAAGGACGAAGTGAAAGTGGAAAGCAGCTGTATGGAGCCCCACATGACAGGTTGCAGAAGCTACTGAAGGAGAAGGTGGATCGAGCCAACTTGCTGAACTCGAAGCTATCCAGTTGGCCCTGGACATTGCTGAGAGAGAGAAGTGGCTAAAGCTCTCCCTCTACACTGATTCATGGTAGACAATGCTCTGTGGGGGTCTTTCCTGGCTGGAAAGGTGGAAAAAGGCCAATTGGCAGCATAGTGGAAAACCAATCTGGGCTGCTGACAAATTGCAAGACACTGCCACTCGGGTAGAGAAGCTACCTGTGGAAGTCTGTCATGTGGATGCCCATGTGCCCAAGAGTTGGGCTAATGAGGAGCACCGAAACAATGAACAGGTAGATCAGCCTGCAAAAATCGAGGTGTCGCAGATAGATTTGGATTGGCAACACAAGGGACAGTTGTTTCTCACCTGATGGCCCCATGATGCCTCGGATCATCAGGGCAGAGATGCCACCTATAAGTGGGCACAAGACTGAGGGGTGGATTTAACCATGGACAGCATCTCCCAGGTTATCTATGATTGTGAGATGTGTGCTGCGATCAAGCAGGCCAAGCGGGTGAAGCCCCTGTGGTAAGGGGGGGGCTGTGGTCCAAATATCAGTACAGGGAGGCCTGGCAGATTGATTACATCACACTGCCTCAAACCCGCCAAGGCAAGCCCTGTGTGCTCACAATGGTAGAAACCACCTGAGGATGGTTGGACACCTACCCTGTCCCCCATGCCACCGCCCGGAACACCATCCTGGGCCTTGAAAAGCAAGTCCTTTGGAGGCATGCTACCCCCGAGAGAACTGAGTCCAACAATGGGACCCATTTCAAGAACAGCCTTATAAACACCTGGGCTAAGGAACATGGCATTGAGTGGGTGTATCACATTCCCTACCATACACCAGCAGCGGGGAAAGTTGAGAGGTGCAATGGACTCTTAAAAACAACATTGAAGGCAGTGGGGGGTGGGACCTTCAAGCAGTGGGATCTGCATATAGCAAAGGCTACATGGTTAGTTAATACCAGAGGTTCCACCAACCAAGCTGGCTGTGCCCAATCCGAGCCCCTGTGTACAGCAGATGGAGACAAGGTTCTGGTGGTGCATATGAGAAGTATACTAGGAAAGACTACCTGGGTTAATTCTGCCTCGAGCAAAGACGAACCCATCTGTGGGGTTGTCGTTGCTCATGGACCGGGTTGCACTTGGTAAGTGATGCAGAAAGATGGAGAAACACAACGTATATCTCAAGGAGACCTTGTTTTGGGGTGAACTGCCCAAGACACTGTGCCTGTATCTATACCTGCATGTATGTATGGATATAATTAGGATAATACATGTATGTATATAGTTTAGAAGTCTTAAGTTTGATGTAACATGTTGGTATGGGAAAAAATTCAGGGTGGAAAATGTTGTGGGTTTGAGGGCTTTTTTTGGTGAACTTTCTCCCGTTTGTTACCTGAAGAGGGGGATGTGGCGAGGAGAGGGCAGTTGATGCCCGGGGGGAATGAATGAATAATGGGCAGTTGAGATACAAAAGAACTGGCCAATGACCCTCCCATTCCACTGGAAGCTTCCAGGGAGGGAGGGCGGGGTTGGGCACTGGCTTGCTGAGGGAAGAACCATCTGGCTATGCTGGGAGCAGGGCAGTTTGGGCAGTTTTTGGTGCTGGACCCCCTGCTGCTTCGGAATTCTCTGTGCCACCCATGGGTGAGCCCGTTGCTTGCAGCAGCTGCTGGTTGACATGGACTTTTCAACACTCGCCATTGCCAGGAAGACCCTCACCATCTGCATGGGTGCTTCAGGGGCAACTGGACCACCCCACCTATTCTCTCTCTCTCTGGAGAGAGGGAGCCCCAGCTGCTGTTTGACTGGAACCTCACCAGAGCTGCCATTGCCAGGATACTGCAACAGACAGGTGAGAACCTGGGAAAACCAAACTCCCACCTTCTCTCTCTCCCTGAGGCTGCCATTAACCCCTGGGGTGGCTCAGCCAACAGCACCCCCTGGAGCCACGGCAGAGTCACTGCAGCCACTCTGCCTTGACCTGAGCCAACAGCACCCTCTGCCGGTTGTGTTCATAACTGCAGCAAAGGGAGAACTGCTTAATGGGTGGCAAGAGTCTGTTATTGGTTTGGGGGGATTGTTTTTGTTGTTGTTGTTTGTTGATGCTGCTCTCTGGCCACCCAGAGGGCTAGCTCGATGGTCAGGAGCGTGCGCCCTTCCCTAGCCGTAGCCGGGGGTGGCCGGAAACTGCTTCTGTGCGAGAGGCTGAGCAAGGGCTCTCGCAGGGCTCGCTGCACCCACCGATGATAAAGATGCTGGAGGAGGCAAAAGAGTCGAGAGGAGCTCTTCAGGGAAGAAAGGTTTATTCCAGGGTGACGGGGGTTTGGGAGCACGTTAGGGAGTGAGGAGTGAAGAGCAGGGGTCGAAGAGCCCCAAACAGGGCTGTGCAAAGGGTTTTATACAGCTGAAAAGGGGGAGGGGATATATTCAAAATGCCCAATCAGGACAAAGTAAGGGGGCAGTACAGAGGTGGGGATAAGCATAAACAACCAATAATAACAGCAAAGGGCGGGGAGGAATAACAGGGAGCCAACCAGGAACTGAGTAACAGCAAATTCTCTAGAACATTTCCAAAGCAGGGAGAACTGGGGTGTGGAGGGGAATTCCCCAAGTTTGAGGGCCCTTCCCGCCCCCAACTCCGCCCCCTCAGACGACTCCTCCTGGGAGGAGGAGTCGGAGACCTCTGTGTGACTCCTCCCAGTGGACAGAGCCAGTTCGGAGACCCATCCTACATTTCTAGAATGTTCTGTGTTCTTTGGTTGATAATTGGTTCTTATATATTGTACTTGCCCCTTAAGCCCCCTGATTTGTT
>VZTG01008816.1:50200-282512 GCA_013397845.1 Melanocharis versteri | reverse complement strand
GGTAGTTCTGCCTGGAGAAGGTTCTGGGAACATCTTAAAGCCACTTCCAGTGCCTGAAGGGAGCTTACAAAAAGATGGAGAGCAAGGTTTACATGGGCAGATAGTGATAGGACAAGGAGGAACGGCTTCAAACTGACAGAGGGGAGATTTAGATTGGATACTAGAAATTCTTCCCTGTGAGGGAGGGGAGGCCCTGGCACAGGGTGCCCAGAGCAGCTGCAGCTGCCCCTGGATCCCTGGCAGTGCCCAAGGCCAGGCTGGACGGGGCTTGGAGCAGCCTGGGACAGTGGAAGGTGTCCCTGCCCGTGGAATGAGATGATCTGTAAGGTCCCTTCCAACCCAAACCATTCCAGGATTCTCTGCTCACTACGATGCTCCAAAGCAGTAAAATTGAGACTACCCAGAAAAAAACGTCTGGGGAGATAAACTGTGTCCCTGTTGTGCCTCACCAATCACCCCTGGCTTGTTAAAGCAGGCAGGAGGAAACCCTGTTCTGGGCTGGGGAATGGAGACAGCAGCAGCAGCAGCTCAAGGTGCTCCCCTCAGGAGATATTTGCGGGCTCCTGCGTCCTCCTTTGAGAGCAGTGGATCACCTGTAGTGCAGTCTGTCCATTGGGAATCACATGGGACTGGGATAACATCCCTGAAACTGCCTCAAGCACTCTCTAACTCTTTAACCTGGATTTGTGGCACCTAAAGGTTTTTTTTGGGAGGGCTGGGTTCAGTGGGAGAGACCTGGTGTTTTAAAATCTGTTGTTCTTAGCACGAAATGATCTTAAACCAGAGTACGTTCAGTGCTGCAGCAAGCTGTGTGCAGTGATATCCGAGGGAATGCGTAGGATGTGAAGTGTTTGTAAATGTTTTACTTTAATTTTAGAAAAAACATGTGGTAGAGAAGAGATAAATAAGGAAAGAGAGGTTGAAGCAGCTATAACAGTCTTTAATAGAGAACTGACAAGTTTAAATGTCAAGGCCATAATAGCAATTAATTCCAAATGCTTAATTATCATTTTATAGCCAAGATTTGATCTACATTCCACAAAGCCAAATACAAATTAAATTGCCTTCTGCTGAAATATGGCCACTGAGAGACTAAGACCTAGCAAGTGTTTTACTCCAGGAACATTATATAATGACCCATCATTTTGGCGAAAATGAGGTGGAAACGTCTCTTAAGGCTCCATTCTAGCACACAAAAACACAACAGCTGGGAATATCTCACATAGCTGTGTTTTGTATTGGCCAGAATGGCTCAGGACTCACCTCAGAAATGCTGAATGTCGCACTGGGGATGAATTTTTGAGCTTAGCTACGTTTACAGAGGCACACAAACGCTTCCCTGCCCTGGGCTTTCTGGTGTGTGTTTTGAGAGAGAGACAGAGTTTGTCAGCAAACAATGCAGCACATTCCAGGAGAGCTGGGAAAGCAATTATCTTCCCTGGCACCCTGGGTTCAGAACCCGGCAGTACTGTGGGGCAGGGAGCTAATTGCTCCATCTGCTGCTCGGGGCCTCCAGGAGGGACAGGCTGTGCCTGGTGCCCAGCTCACTGAACGTGCAGGGCTGTGTGTGCAGAGCAGGCAGCAGCAGGCTCTCATTGGAAATTTCAAGTGCAATTTTGCCGTTATTACACTGGCTTTATTATAACCTCAATGATTTTCAGCGCGTCACTGCAGCAGCCAGAGTCCTTGTGTGTGTTATCTGTCAGCCTGCAATCCATGAGCTTCCTTGGTTGCTACCAGAACTTGTGCTGGGCACATTTTTCTGCCCGTTGGTTCGGTAGGAGCCTGATAGAAAGCGGGGTCTATCACAGGTTATTGTCTTCTTGTTCAACGGGAATCTTTAATAAAGCTCTGCGTGCATGCAGACTGCTGGGCAGAAATGCATTCTGGTGCCGTGGCCCAACATTACAGCTCCGTTTGCAGAGGAGCCCTGGGTGAACCGCAGTTTTGATGGGCTGCTTTATTTTGTGTGAAAAATGCACGTTGGCTCTGCCATCCTCAGACTCGTCCTGCAGCGTCTGTATGTCCTTATCCATATGGATGATGTTCTGATACATATTAGCATTGCTTTGTAATCTCACTCTTCCGAACGGCCTGGGGATTCTGCAAAGGCACTCACAAGATATTTGTGAATTAAAATTACAGACTGAGCTGTTTCCTCGTTTATGCTCTTTGTTGCTGTTCACACTGCAGCTCGGAAAGGAAAAAGGCCTTAATGCACCTTTTCTCAGCTCATGTGCAGGCAGAGCTTCTGGCATCTCCTATTATGGTTTTAGGAGCTTAAAATAATAAGAAAAAAAACCCAAAATGCAAGTCCTGACAGGGAGAATTTTTGATTATTCAGAGTTCATATCAATGTCAGTTGGTAATTTTTACTGGTCAGTACCTTCTGTTCTTTAAAATTCTTATGAGCAGAGAATCACAAAATTAGCAAGGTTGGAAAAGACCTCAGAGAACAAGTCCAGCCCTTGCCCCAGCACTGCAAAGCCCATCACTAAGCCCTGTCTCTAAGCACCACATCTGTGTGTTTTCTGAACACTTTCAGGGGTGGTGATTTCACTGCTTCCCTGCTCAGCCTGTTGCACTGCTTGATAACTCTTTCACTGGAGAAATTCTTCCTAACATCCTGCTGTAGACTCCTGCTGTCTCAGGTAATGACTGAAAAGTGATGAAAGAGGTGGATTTGTATCATCTGATACAAACAGCTCTCCACTGCACTCATATTCCTTCCTGGGAGCTTCTTGGTTTGAGAGAAATCATAAAACCTAGTTTTGTCCTGTTTATGAATGGCTGCTGGCAAAGTTTGTCAGTCACTGCAGAGTGGACAGGAGAGGAAAGAGAGGAAGTTATTAATATTCAAACATAATTTGCTGCCTGGATGGCTTTGACAGGACAGTGTGAGCTGTGGTTACACACCTCTGGGTGAATAACCCGGCCAGGTTCAGCTGAAGATGTGTTTATGTAGATACATCCCAAAGCTCTGGTGGAATGGCAGTGGGACTTCCTTCTAAAAATGAGAATGTCTTCTTGTGGCTACACTTGTAAATATTAGCATTGACCTGGTTCGGGAAGTGTTATTAAGGAATGTGGCTGGAAGGAAGATCTCAGCCTTTTGTACGTGACCAAGGGATGTGGGAGACCTCATTCATTATCCCGGCCTTCAGTTCATTGTGCTGTCTCTCATATGAGAAAAGAGAGGTCCTGCAGGCTGAAATAAGTTAGTTATTACAGGCAGAGTGGTCTTGAAACAAGCAGAGATGGCAGAGCCCTGGAAGGATTGCACTGCTGCTGACAGAGCTTTCTGCTTTGTGGAGGAAACTCTCCAGTTGTGCCCCATCCACGTTTAGATTGACAGAACAAGGAGGTGCTCACAAGGTGCTTGTAGAGGTGTGGGTTTTAGTTGCCTTTGCCTTTGTTTCTCACATTATGCAGACCCCTAAAACTCGAGTCAATTCTGCTGATTAGCTCATCAAACAGACGAGCTCCTCAGCACGCAACTTTGATCTTTGCTGTGTTAGAGATTTAAATGATAAAGCGTGTCTGTGATTTTCTGTTGAAGAGTCAGAAATAAAAAAGTACACATTTAAAGAGCCCAGGAGGTTTCTTAGCAGTCTAACATTCTATTTATGGTACTTTATTCTGCAAGATGCTCCACTTAGGCCTCTCTCCTTCTGTAAATACATTTACTAAGCCTTCCAGCTGTGGCTGCCCCTTCCCTGGCAGTGCCCAAGGCCAGGCTGGACAGGGCTCGGAGCAGCCTGGGACAGTGGAAGGTGTCCCTGCCCATGGCAGGGGGTGGAACAGATGAGCTTTAAGGTCCCTTTGAACCCAGAGCATCCTGTGATACTTCTCAGCCCCTTTCTGGTGATAGCAGCAACCATTCAGAGAGGGAAAGATGCACACCTCTGACTTCAAAGTTCCATGGTCAAAGGCACCTGAATGCAGGGAGCTGTGGGCAGCAGGTCCCATCTGTCGGGACGTGTCTGCAGCACACCCTGCTCTCCCTGGGCAGGGCAAGGTGCCTGTTCCTAGGGCTGAATCATTTCCCTGAGCCAGGGTCAGGGCAGACACTCTGAATCAGGCCGTGGTGTAAAGGTGAATTTTACTCTATTGAACTCCTTCAATTTTTATGGCTTGAGGTTGAGAAAAGAATGAGTTACATTCCTAATTTATGAGGTTAATTTTTAGAATTTATAATTTACGTGAGCGTGCTTTTAGATGGATTCTGGTACTTCAGCTGAAACTTAGAAAGACCAAAAACTTAGAGTTGGGGGGTTTAGTTTTCAGTCTGAAGTTAAAGGTAATTGAACTGGCTACAGGACAAAAAACAGGTTTGCATTTAAGGCTGATTTTTGAGGGATTGCTGGCTGTAGGAAGTAATATTTATCTGGTTTGGGAAGTGCTACGTTTCAGAAAGAGCATGTTTTATCCAGTGCCTGATGCTGCAGTTACACCAGCAAAACTATGAGAAGACGATTTTTTTTCTCCTATTTTCAGTACCCAGGTATATAACTTAGAGCAATCTGTCCAGCTAAGTCATATGACTGCAAGGTCTTGGCCTCTGCAATAGTGGATGCAGGATATTCTTTCCAAAAGCTTCAAACCAACAAGTTCCTGAGGTGTGGGAATTCTTCCAGATCATAAATTTGAGTTTGTTTAAAATGTAACAAATATCTGCTGCTTGAAATACTAAACAGCCTGCAAGAAAATGTATTTAAACTAAACCCAAAGCAAGCTAAGTGTCCCAAAGTATTAAAATATAAAAAAAAAAACAAACAGAGAGGAGAAGAAAAACCAAAACAAACGAAGAAACAACCCAAGTTTGCAGATACTGAGAAAAAATGCCTCCCACATGAAATGAGTTTCATGATCTTGATACCATTTTTGTTTAAAGACCCCTGAGGACGTGTGAACTTCCTGGCTGCTTGGTAGGAAGGTCAGTGAGGAGCAGATTCCTGAGGCTGGAATCACAGGTGCCTTCCCGTAGAGCTGCATCCAAGGAGAGCTGGGGCAGCCCAACGAGGCCCGTGGGGCAGAGGGGGGGTTTTGCCTGGGATTGTTGCTTTGCTGACACCAGATTCCACGAGAGTCAGAACTGAAGCCTCTCCTGTCACCTCCACAGATCAGAAGAAAGTAAAATCTGAGGCAACAGCAACCCTTGGTTTGATTTTTGTAGCTCAGCGGAGAACAAACATGACAGGAACAAGTTTGTTCTCTTTGCTTTTTCTTTTAAACCAAACAAAAATGTAGGTGCTCGGGTGTTCTCTGAAGATGTATTTCATGTGCAATAAGATGTACAACCTAAGGAATCAGGATTCTTGGGGAGCATGGATCACAGGGGAGAGAAACCAGGTGGACACAGGCACCTGTGTGGGCTTTAAAGTTTGGTTTTATAGGCATGAAAGTCACTGGCATGGAGTAAATGTGACCTGATAGACTTCAAATAACTTTGTGATTTGCTGGTGTTCTGCGTTCTAAAACGTGAAAGATTTTGGAATAGGGATGATCTTGGCAGAGCAACCCTGACTCTTGGATTGGCTCAGGGAAGATTGCCAGCAAAGTGATAAGAGGAATTGCAAAAAGACAAAGTTTCAGTTCCTAGAAGAGGCTTGGATAATATAAAGGTGCAGATAATTTGACATTTATCTGTTTTGAATTTTGATTCATTTCTGTGCATGCTCTGTTGATGGAAGTGGGTGTGTGTTCTGTGTATAAAGTATTAATTTCCAAAGCTTTCAGGGAAACTTGGGCATCAGGAGAACAGGATGAGAGCACAGCCAGGCTCTCCTTCCTTCTTGGCTCTCCTTCCCCCCACATCGTGCCCTGCCTGGCTGTGTGGACCTGCAGAGACTTTTCCCCTGCTTTTTAGCACTTGTGCACATAATTCCAGGAACAGCACTTTGCCTTTTTTAAGTCCCCATATGCACACAGCTTAAAGAATTAGGCCATATTTGCATCTCAGGCCACAGAGGATGCAGAGCAGAATATAGAAATCCTTTAAACAGCAATATTTAACAACAAAACAGCATCTGTTTTGTCAGAACCAGACACAGAATAGCAGCTAATTATCTTTCTTAAAAAGAAAATCCTGAATGATCCTGGATCAGTGACCCTGAATCCATGGCTGCTCTTTGAGATTCAGGATGGGGATTTAAAGGGGAAAAAACCACAGTGGTAGATGATATGTAGGTAGGTGAAAGAGGATGAAAAAAATGGCAGAAGGATAAAATGAAAGTGTCAGTACAGGCAAATGTACAGCACTGCAGCATTAATATAGTGCAGGGATGGGGCTGATGGTAATGGGAATCCACAGAAAAACGAGGCTGGGAAGCAGCAGGGGTCTTTTTCACTAGTGAGCCTATGAACCTTTAGGCTACTCTCTATTAAGGGCATGCAATAAAACACTCTCAGGTGTTTCCAGACCACATTTTATGTCAGTGACCACAACAATATAGTGAAAGCATTGCCTGCGTTTTATAGAGGCTTCTGGAAGCGTGAAGTACTTGAGAAATACATTAGAGCAGTGCTTGAAAGCACTCTGGCTCTGCCCCCAGGTCCCTGCTGTAATGCTGGGCTGCCTCTTTCTCTCCTGGTTGTCAGCCTCTCCTCTTGCTGTGTGCTGGGTTCCACGCCAGGCCTGCAGCACAGAAAATCAAACTGTCATCCATGACAGAGGTGTTTGAGGAGTGTCTGTGCTGGCAGGGAGCTGCTGATGGCAGCGGGTGGTGCGAGGTGGGTGCTCACCCTCTCAGCACCATCCTGTCTCTGGAACTGAAGATCATGAGTAAAATTAAATTGAGCAATGCATTTTCCTTGGTTTTGAGGGTGGCTGAAGTTGAATGTTTTGATGCAGGAGTCCAACTGGACTGCACTGCCCTGTTGTTTTAAAATCCTTCGTTAAGCAGGTATTTAATTGCCCCTGCAGGTCACTGTTACTGGTTTTCTTTCCCATCTATCCCTTGAAGTGATTGCTGAGTTTTCAGCAAGGTTTCCCTTGTCCCCTAGTGCTGTATATTAAATTATGTGACCCATTGTGGTCTATTTCCATATCAAGGGTTATGTTTCTTCTGGCAGTTGCATTTCAAACCAGAAACAGGCACATCAACTGCTTTCAAAGGAATTGGCATTGGGTGGGAAAAGTATTTGATGCAAATTCATTGTTTGACAATTTCAGCCCTTCCTTGCTGTCCTTGTGGCCCCTCAACAAATGCCACAAATTGTAAATTTTTTTTTTGGCTGAAGGGTCTTCTGCTTCCTAAATATAAACTGTGTGTTTGTTACATTTTTTTAATATTTGGAAGTCTGGTGATTGGATTTGGAGATTTTAAATGCTGTGACATGTTCTGTTCAAGTAACACCTTGTTTTCCTTTGCCCACGCTAATCCTGGTTTAAAACTGCTATTTGTCATGGAAGGTGATAGCTGGTCCCTTGTGATCACAGTATTCCTAAAAACCAAGATGTAGGATGACAAAATTTCTTAGAGGACTCAAAAAGGACACAATTCAATGCATCGTGTGCAAGAACAACTGAACTCTGAGCATGTGGTAAAATAACAGGCATGAAAAGGTTAGAGAATCAGGGAATGGTTTGGCTTGGAAGGGACCTTAGAGATCATCCAGTGCCACCCCTGCCATGGGCAGGGACACCTTCCACTGTCCCAGGCTGCTCCCAGCCCCGTCCAGCCTGGCCTTGGACACTGCCAGGGATCCAGGGGCAGCCACAGCTTCTCTGGGCACCCTGTGCCAGTGTCCGGTCACTTTTTTGTGGAGTCATTAACGTGTGTTCAGCCCTTGTTGATGGGAAGCAGCATCTCAAGCCTCGTGGTGGAAGGACATTATTTGTTCTGAAAAGAAGAGCTCATTTCCCACATTTCTGTGGTGGGTGAAGCAGCTGGAGCTGAACAGCAGCGTTGGCTCCTGTTTGTAAATAGAGAAATAATTGAGTGACCCCGGGCAGCTCAACTCCAATTGTTCCACCTCCGAGCTGAAGTACGGCAAAGTGACTGTGCTCTGTATCCTCTGCACGTGCTCACACAACCTCTGTGAACTACAGCTGAAGAATTTATTAAGAATGAAAGCAAAGAGGTCCTGCAGGAATTACTTTAAAAACCAGCAGAAATTAATAAAGAATTATGTCTGCTCCTAAAGATTTTTAAGGCCTCCCTATAAAATTCTATAGCAGGAATAAAATTAAGCGTTAGGTTCTATACAATGGTATGAAAACATTGCATATAGAACGTAATGGAAAATTAAATATTTTGTAGGGTACTTTCTCATAAGGGATAACTAAACAGTCTGCCTGGACCTTTAATCAATATGAAATTCAATTTGAAAAGGGAATAAAAGTGGTGACAACTTTTCTGCAAAGGGAAAATCACAATATATCACAGTCCTGGCAGCATAAGCAGTTCTGAGGTAGAGCAGAAATGTTTCAGCAGCAGAAAATGACAGGGGAAAATGTCCCCTGAATGGTATTTGCACACCAGGGAAGAGCTGCTGTCACAGTGCTCCTGTGCTTCATGGAGGGAGTGAAGTCATCCAGGATACAGGATGTGAAATGAGGGGAGGGCAGGCTCCAGGCTCTGTAGTGTCACACAGAGGTGACTTTATTCCTTTTTTTTTAAATAGCCTCAGTAACTTTCCTGTGTTCTTTACCCAGCTGTAGAACAGTGACTGGAATTCCAGGTGGCTGCAGCCTGGCAGACCTGGGGACAGGTAACAGTTCACATCTCCAGACACACTCTGACTGCAGAGGTGGAAGATCCCCCTGCAAGCACACCATTATTTTTTGTGGAGAAGAACACTGGTTATTTCTGGAGGGCTACTGGCCACAAACGGAGCCTGTCTGGGTTCTCAGCTACCTCAGTCTACGAGATATTATCTTACCTGTCATTGCATAAACCCCAGAAAATGTGTTAGAAACAACATCCAAGTTCATGATCTGTGCTGTGTGGAAGGAATTGCATTTTCAGTGATCTTTTCTGTGAAATATTCACCATCAGGTGGTTTTGGTTTCTTCAGCTGCTTTGTGAAATGACCAAAAAATCTCCTCCTTGTTGGGCATTTAGTACAAAAAGTGCTTTTTTTTTCAGCTGTCTGACCTTTTGCAGTTCTCTTTACCATAAATGCAGGTAATGTTCAAGTTTCTTTAGAGTTACAATAAAAAGAAATGTCAATGGCATCTTACAGCTTATTTGATGCTTTAAAAGGGATATATAAGAAAGGAAGAAATAAAGGGTAGAAAACAGACGATTTAATGGGAAAGTGGGCACTGAGAGGTGCCTCTTATCTGCACATGTCATTGCAGCACAGCCATACTGATATTTTTTCGTGTTTTGTTTTGCTTGTACTTCATCAGGATTGTAGTAGACGAGACATTTTACTCCAAGATATTTCAAATCACTTGATCCTATTTTAGAAACTAATTTTTGAAGCTGATGCACTGAAACACCACAAAGGTGTTCAAACATAAGGACTCTCAAATGTCCTTGTGCTATTGACCATATCTTAATAATATCTCACGCTTGCCTCACATCACATTAAAGTCACATAAATCATTTCTCCCTGCACCCTGTCTGTCTCCCATATCAGAAATGAGATTGCTATGTACCTGCAAGACATTTTTTTTCCTTGGAAAATGAAAGCAGAGTCATTCAGTAGCCAGTGTTTCAGAAGGAGCCAGCAGCATGATTTCAAGCAGTTCTTTTAGATTTAAAGTGACTTCTGAGCAAAATCCACAAGTTTTTAACTTTAAGGTCAGTACTGTGAAGTACAAAATGGCAAAAGAAAAGAAAATATTTCATTCTTTGGGGTGTGTGCGCAGCTGTAAATATTTTATAAAGCCAAGGCCAGCCAACAGGTAAATATTCAGTTTGCCCATTGTGACTAATTAGGAGCTATCTGAGCTTTCTACTGCCACAGTGCCTTCAAACACCGAAGGCCAGGAGCACAGCAAACACATATTCCTCATTGACTCGGACTGGTTTATGTTTTACCTTTATGCTGAGCTGCTGCAGACAACATTTGATGTCTGTCTGCTCAGCCCAAAATCTAATTGAGCTTCCTGCTCGTGTCCTAATAATGTTATAATGGACGGATTCAAACTTTGGTTTCGCTCTTTGTGTATTTAAAATTAAACAATAAGGAGCGAGCAGAATGTCTGTATTTTGTGGCTGTAGCTGCTGGCAAGAGCAGTGTTGGCATCTATAAATTCTGTTTGATATTGTCGGATCTCTTATGTGACAGCAAGGTTGAAATGAAAGTGTTGCTGCAGAGAATCCAGGCAGGAATAACACACCAGCCGAGTGGTGCTCAGGTGTGGGAAGGTGGCCACAGCTTTGAAACCAAGACTTTTGCTTTGTTTTCCTTTCTCCTTCCTCGAAGACTGGGGAAAAAATACGTTTGAATGTAGCTTGGTTGTTCATGCAACCTTCATTGTCTTTTTTTTTCTTTTCCCTCTACAAATAACTTGCTAGTGGAAAGTGTGGCTGGGGAAGATGTTTTTTAGATGCCTTTGAGGATGTAAGAACAGCAAATGGAGCCTGCAGTGGCATAAACTTCAAAGATCAGCCCAAGGAGAATCAAAGCGTTTCTTTGAGTATATCAGCCTGCCCATAAATTGAAATTTTTCAACTCCTGGATGTATCCTCCATAGCGGGCACCTTACTATTGATTTTGATGCCACCCAAAGATAAAAGGATGTGCAGTACAAAAAAGCTGCTTTTTCTGTAGAATTCTACATCTCCATTCTAAAACAGCAGTTTTGCCAGTCTGTCAAACTTTTTTCCTTAAACACCGCATTTTTAAAAGTTTGGGGGCACAGCCAGCAACCTTCCCACTGAAAAATGAAGAAACGAGTGGATGTCATTCCCAAACTGGTATTGGGTGATGATAGCAATCGGTTTGAATTATATTTATTGGTCTTGGTACTACAACATTTTGTTTTCAAATATGAAATGCCACTGTTCTTATGTAGAGAGTGTGTGATACATAATAAATAGCTCAGGATTAAATGCACGGTAGTGGTGCTTACCAGCTGCTGAGCCTTCTGGGCTCCTGATTTCTGTTGATGTGCAGGAGATGTGAGCATGGCTTTGCTGAGAGGGGAGAAGGAAAGAGGAATATCCCACCATGAGCTGAATGTGGATGTCACGGGCAGTACAGGGCATCAGTGACGTAAAAACCCACCAGCAGCTCCTGCATCCCAGTCTTTGTCTCCCACAGACTTCCTCCTGTATCAGGGCACTCAGGGATTGATTGATTGATTGATTGACTGATGCCACGGGACAAGCACATTATATTCTTTTGGTATTATTATGAATGTTTTTCCTCTTTATGGCTTTTCAGAGTAGAAAAGCAAATTGACCTCGGTGAGTTTGACCTTATATTGGCCACTGCTGCCGTGTGACTCAAACTGAATCCAGCTCTTTTGGGGACACTGATCTTGCAGGGGCAGGTGAAAGATCCCTCTCAGGAGAATGCAGAGTGAACTCCCTGGCAGTGAACCTGAGGTGTTACCAGGCAGGTGATGCTTTCTTCAAGAGTGAAATTCTGCTCTCACACAATTGTATATAGGGGTTGTCTTCAGGTGCTCTAAACCACTGGGTATTAGCGGTGGGTTTTAGCTGATTGGTTTGGGTTTGAGGTTTGTTTTCTAAAAAATACAATTTTGTGAGTTAAGTGTATTTTATGCAATACCACCTCTACTGCTACGTATTGTTTATAACACTAATTTTAGTTTGATATGATTCTGTCTGTGTCAAAATTTTGTTTCTTTGACAATGTTCACATTGCTTTAGTCTCTGTGGCTATTGCTCAAGTTTCTGGGCCTGGAGCTCCACATTGGCAATGCCAGGGGAAATTGTTGATGTTAAACTGATAAGAGGGAAAAGAAGAAGAGGAACAGCTTTGACAGCTGGACAGTACGATACCAGTTTTGTGGCTGTACCCTGGGGAGCCGTGCTGCTGGCTCTGGCCTGCTGTCCCTGCCAGCCTGGCCTCCAGACCCAAAGCACTGTGTGATCCATTCGTTTTGTTTCTTCTATAAATGGGAATATTCCTCTGATGTTCCCGCCCCTCCCCAACCTTGCCCAGATGCAGATCAATCCATTTAACGCCTCTCCTTCAGCATCAATGGAGTTAGGAGGGTGTGATAAACAGAAAGTGTTGCTTATCTCTTTTCTGATCACTCAGCCACCCAAGGCTGGCCCGTTACCACGTGTCCCTTGGTTGGGCAGCCACGCGAAGCCTAAAGACTCCTTAGATGTTTAATCTAGTTACCATCTGCACTGCCTGGACTGAAAACCTTATTTCCTTCTCCCTGCCTCACCTCAAAAGCTTTTCCCCTGTCCTCTGAGGATTTTACTGCTTTCAAAGCCTGCCAAGTAATATTTTTGACCACCAGGTCAGAAGCATGGGGGAGGTTTTACAAGAGATTGGTTGGGGAGAAAGGGGGAAGATTGCGTGAGATCGGTTCCCTCTGCCAAGCTGGATTAGCAGGAAACGTCTTTCCAAACGAGCTGGTGCACACGGGAGCATTGCTGCAGGTCCTGCTGCTGCCCAGCGCTGTACATAGCTTTTTATTGAGTTTTCCAGTACTTCTCTGAGAATTGGTGTGTTTTCCTCAGGTCATTTCCGCAGGTTCTTCCTCACACCCATGAACAAATGCTGGGTTGAAGCTTTTCTGGTGCACCCAGGCCAAGGGACCCCAAGCCAAGGGACATCTTCAAATGGCTGCAGTGACAGGGAGGACCCTCACTGCTTCTATCCAAGGATTTCTGTAATCCTGATAGGATGGGGACAGGAATTCCATGCCCCCAAACTTCCCTCAGGGTTCACAACTTGCTTTAGTTTCTGTGGGTGTAACCCTTTGCGTGCAGCAACCCCCTTCTCTTAGGTTTTTCTTTTGTCCCTTTTGTTAGGTTTGCCTTTTGATCTGTTGCTCTAAATGTGCTTTGATACTGAATTTGTCTCACCAGAACAAGAGCCAAGGGGCTGTGGTGTCCCTGTGAAACACCTTTTGCTGCTGGAGGACAAGGTGCTCTGCACTGCTCTGCTCACGGGTTGTGCTTTTCCCTAGAAGGGCTGTGTAACAAATCCGAGGAACATTTGTATTTGACAGTACAAAATACGTGAATTTCAGTTATTTATTGAAGACAAAAGGGCAATTTTGAAACTACCAGGACTATTCAGAGTGTATATGGAGATGTAGCATAATTCAAAGTAGATTTTCGTGTTGCTGGGAGATGTAGCATAACTCAAAGTAGATTATTTTGTTGCTGAACCAGTGTTTTATGTCATTTTTTGTCAATCCCAATGAGATAGAAAGCTAATACAATTATCTAGGTTTATGAACAGAACTGGAGAAAAATCACCTCCTTTGCTATGCTAGGGAAAAGAAAGTGTGCATTTATTTGTCCTGGCAGAAGAAATAAGAGAGAGAAGTGAGAGGCCTTAGAGCCAGAGAGCCTTGAACCATGGGGGTGGACCTGCACATGGGTGCAAAGGAGAGATGAACCAAAATCTGCCTCCAGGCCTCTCAGGAGCCTGCAGTGCAGGGTTCCGGGTGCTCAGCAGGTTTATATTGTATCAGGGGGTGTTTTGTGAAGATTTCTCTGATTTTGTGGTGCTTTGCTGTCTCACTCTTTATTCCCTGCACCTGTGTTTGCTCTGCTGCGGGGTCACTGGGCTGAACTGGAGTCAGCTGTGGTGGCCCAGTCACAGAGGGGTCACTCAGCTGAGACAGCCGTGCTTAGCTGAAGCTGCTGCTAGAACGTGGACATGACTAAAATCTGAGGTAGCTAAGGTGATACCTTTAGTTTTAACTTTCATATTTTTTAGATTTTATACTGCGTTAGTGTGGCTGTAACTCTGGGCTTCATGTACAGTGCTAACAGCTCTTCTCCCAGCCTGGCTGGACAAAACACACCGTTTGCAGCCCGAAGAACCAAGGACATTTGCAGCTTCAGACCCCAAGAATGTAAACAGCCACGGATTGAGAGGGGACAGTCCGAAAGGATGGGACTGCGGGGACTGAAGCTGTGGTTGGACAATGGGCCCGAATGTGTAAATGGGCCAAAACTTATAAAAAGGGCGAGAATGAGTGACCCAGGGTCCATCTTGGGGGTCCATCTTAGGTGCAGTCTTGGCCAGGCTTTTGTACTCCCAGGGTGTGTCCTGTGAAGGCCTTTCAATAAATATCTATTTTATTCTTTAACTCTGTCCAGCCTCTGTTCCAGGTAGCCTTCTTTTAGGCATCAAAGGAGGCATTGACTTCTTTTAATGACATACATCCATAAATTCCTCATAACTGCTGTGTTAACCTGGCTTTACAGGCACCCAGAACTTTTCTACAGCTTCATGTCCAAGGATATCTCTGCATTTTTGTGCCTGGGGATGGGAAAAGTTCACGTAAGGTTCCATAATTGTTAAATTACAATTAAAAATCTTCCAGACAGTAATTTTATGCCTCATGGCTTGGAGAATGCATTTTCATTTAAGGAAAAAACCCCAAACAAACAAACAAAAAGCTTTATTTATTGTTTGTGGTGTCTCTCTACAGGAGAGGTCTTTATATTAGATAGCAGCTGGGCTGCTTTTGAAGTGGGCAAAATACAGCAGGACCCAGGAAGAACTTCTTTTTTCTCTTTGTTTTTTTCTCTTTTTTGACCATTCCTGTGTTTTGTCTCTGACCTGGAGGAGGTTGTTTATTGCCAGGTTCCTCTTTTTGTCCTGCTCTTTCTCACATGACATGGGAGGTGCATTCACAAATGAAACATCGTTATCTGCAGAGATGTGACTCCGGTCAATGCTCACAACAACACTCAGTGAAGTTCAGGTACTTGGGGAGAACACAGAGCTCGTTCCAGTCCTGTTCCAAACAATGTCCAAGGGGTCAGAAACAAGGGATCACACATCCTAAAGCACTACAAGGATTACATATGTGATTGCTGGCAGATCAAACTCACTGTCCTCAATGGCAAAGCGAAACATCTGAGCTCTTCAAAGAGCTCCTTTTCTATCACCCGTGCTGACTGCAGGGCTTTGAACAAAAGCCTCTTTTGAAAAGTCTTTCCCAAGATTACATTCTTTTCACTGTTGCGTGTTATAAAAAGGTGTGTACTGCGTGTTGTGGGAAGAGAGAAGTGTGGAATTAGGGAGGACATTGCTATTTTGAAGGCAAAACCCATTTTACATGCAATTCAAGAGGTGCCATAATTAAACCTCATGTCTCAAAGATCTTGACCTTATGCCTATCTCACTGGAAAATATTTGGAAACTCCACTACATGAGAGAGTCCAGGGCTGGTAGAGTTCTCTGAAGTTCAATGATTTTCTGCTGTGCCCTCACAGTCTCTGTAATCTGCTTTTGCAATTACTCTGCCATATCAGTGCTCAGAAATACATGTGATGCAACTGCTTCAGGCAATAGATTGGATTTAGGGACCATTTCTGATCACTGATCCAAGTTCCAAGGGTAATTCCATGCAAAATCCAGGTGGTCACACAATTAATACAATAATACTGTTTTTCTCTCTCCTCCACAAATGTGAATGCTCTTGGTGCAATTGGCAAAAAAACCCCACACACAAACAGAAAAGGGGAATCTACAGACGTCACAATCCCTGGTTTGAGGTGAAAATTGTTGCCTCCAAAGTAACAGCCTCATTTGTAGCTCTCTCGTTCAACTTGCCATAATTTGTGAAGAGAAAATGATTTTTGTTTCCGCAGTAAGTGCAGGCCCTGAAATATCTGTGGAAAGGAAGAAAGGAATTAAAATGTTTTCCTAGGCTTTAGACAGTTTGGTTCAGTGTACAGTTAGAGATTTGAAGTGTCGATGGGGAAGACGATTCTTTCTAATCGCCTCAGGTGATATTTTGGGTGGGGCTTGCATAAGGTCATGTATGACAAGGAACTGCCCTGTTTTGGTTTGCTGTTTCTAGTAGAGAAGAGGAATTTTGTGTTTTCTGGTGTAACCTGTGCCTGTGGTGGCTACAGGGACGTAGGAAGAGATGAAGGGGCAGTACAAGACAACTGCATTAATGTCAGGAGTGGATTGGTCACATCCCTCAGGGATTAGATAAAGACACCATGATTTATCTCCTCTGAAAAGTGCTCCTGCTTGGTCCAGCATGTGAAAGAAATGCTTGGGATTGTTTCTCTTGTACAGTGCTGTGGATATTTGGGTTATTTTCCTTCCAAATATATCAACTTCCCATATTTTTGAGCAATAAAACATTTGTGTTTCTCCTTTAGTTACAAAGCCACTGCTTCTTTTTCACTAAGTCTATCATGAGCCTTGCAAATGTGCCAGAGTGGATCATGACACCACAGGCTGAGGGCTGAGGCTCTCCTCTTCCTGCTGCTTCCCTGATATTCCACAGAAACAGCATCCCTGCCGACTCGTTCAGTGTGGTGGCACTGCCTTGCTCTGTGTGGTTGAGTATGTTAATGAGACAGTAACTAAATGAAAATCTTATTTCCGTGCTGAGCTACCTGGCCAGGCCTGTCCTTGGAATATGTTCTTTATTCTGTACCTGAAAGTCTGAAATGGCCAAACTGAGCTCTCTCTGAGAGAGTGATCCATTGATGAGGAAGGAAGGAAATGAGCACGGTGAGAAGCCCCAAAGCAAAGAGCTCCCCATGCACTGGGTGCGTTTCTGGCTGTGTGTGCTTTATGGCAGATTTCTTACAGCACACTCTTTGAGCTCCTCCAGCAGGTTTCCCCTGCCCTGCCTAGATCCATGACGTGGGTAATAACTGAATTAGATCCTGGAGAGGTGGCACTGCCCACTGCAGCCCCGTCCTTGAAACGCTCTGTGCAAACCTGGCTGGCAGGTGTTTGGGAACAACACAAACCTGTAACATCGAGTAAGTACTCCCCCAAGGTTTTCTCCTTGGCACTGTTGCTGTCAGCTCGTGCTTTGAGGCAAGCTGGAGATGCTGCAATCGCTGTGTAAGGGCTCTGGAAGTCTCACAGTACAATGTGCCTTGGGTTGGATCTGTCTGGAATGTGCTGAAAGAGAAACTGCTCTGTAATCAGCCTTTTTACCCAATAAAAAGTGTTGCCTGGTGTTCTAGAGGAGGTCTGGCTGAAGACACCTGTGTGCTTGGTTATTCTGTCCTCTGAAAAGGATTTTTGGATTGTTTCTGGTTTTCTTTGGGACATGAAGCTGTTGAGGAGAGTTTTTCTTAATACAGCTATTCTCGAGTGTAGTAAGATTTTAGTAATGCTTCAAATGAAGAGCCTAATCCAGTTTTGGACACTGCAGAGTTACATGTGGAAAGCAATAGAAAAAGCCTGGAGGAAAAAAGAGCAACCTGGAAGGCAAGATTCCGTCATTAGAACAGTTTTGTTGGGATGACAGCACTTAAAGAACATAATATTCTTCAAGAACATGAAAGGAAAGAAGAGAGTAATCTCTCCCTTGTGTCTGTAGTGGACAGGAATAGAAGTTAATGGGGTTAAATAGCAGCGAGAAAGATTCAGTTTAGGCTTTAAGGAAAGGCTTTTTAACGTTAGGGCTAACGAAGCACTCAGCTGGATTGTGTGAGGAGGTTGTGCCACATCACTGAAGGAGAACTGGGCCAGTCACCTGTCAAGAATGACACAGCTACAGATAATTATGGTGCAGGTAACACACGAGGGCTCTTTCCCATCTGTTTTCTCCGTGTCTCCTCTCACACTGTGCCTCACAGGCAGTTGGAGCCTGTTGATTAATGAAGAGGCAGCGCTTCTGCCGAGTGGGTTGTTTTACAGATGCTGCAAACGCTGGGAGGGGAGGGCTTGGGAGGGCACATCTCACCTGCTCGGGGCTGCAGGACAGACCCACATTTCCCTACACAGGTACAGCCTGAGCAGTGACAGCCCAGCTGGTGCAGGACAGCAGGGGTTTAGAGGAAAGGGTTTCCTTCTCACACCCAAAGAGATCTGGATTTAGCCCCACTCGGGGGGTTGTGATCACCTTGCTTTGATACACGTTGACCTCACAGAAAAAGTCGTGGAGGAGAGGCCTGCAATTAGGCCTGGTATTAACACAGGGAAGGCAAAGCTTGGTCTGCAATTTCTGCTGCAAGACCCATTTGGCAAATTTAAAACTATGCTCTGAAATATAATTTACTGTCATGCAAGAATTAAATGACATCAATGGGAAAAAAAGATAAATTATATTCTTTACCTAGGGAAATCTTCAGGTAGTAATGCTCAGAGATGTGTGGGCCTGTAATTAAATGCCCAATTTAATATGAGCATCTCACCTTGATAATTAAGCAATAAAGACACATCAGAATGCATTGCTGGGTGCTTATGACCTGACTTGGGTGGTACTGTAAGGTATGAGGCCAAAGATTAAGTGGCTTAAACCACATGAGAAATTCATTAATACCTAGAAATTTGCTGTCTAGAATGTTTTGTTGCCATTGAGAACCAGACTTGTAGATAAAACTGAGGAAAATGGATATTGTGACTGGGAATTTCACACAATAGGGCTGAAAGCTTTAGGATTTTTCAACAGCAGGTATATCAAGTGCTATCAGAGGATCATTTCAGGCTTTACTGTACTAATTTGTGATGACAGTCTAAAGGGAAAGTGCTGGTTTTGAAGGCATGAGAACAATGCTGAATACAATAATATTTCTCCACTTCATCTTCTTCCATTTGTTCCCTTCTTGTATTTCCCTTCACTTTGTTTTTTCCAAACCCCAAAGAATTGTGCGTATATTCCACCCAATAATATGCTCCTTATACATAGCAGCAAAAACTAGGTGAGTGCATATGCGTCGTATTCCAGTTTTCATCTCTGACTCTATAAAAGCTCTCTGAATGTATCCCGGGTGAGGGCTTTATCCCTGTGGCCTCACCCAGCCCTGTGCACACGTTGGTGCTCACTTGGAGAGAAGCTTTGGGTGCTGCAGCACCCTGGGCTGGCACTGAGAGTGCTGGATGTTTAATAGTTTGGTGATTCTCTGTGTTCACTTCATCACACAGCTGACACCAGGCTTTTCTCTGGCATGCAGCTTTCCACTGGAGCTCTGATGGTAATGGAGTTAGCCTGGATTTACTGGCATGTAGAGAATCTAAAAAAAATCAAGCCAGTGGAGTATATTTTGACAAATGAAACCATTATGCATTTTGGTGGGGGTGTTTTTTTTCCCCTTTGATTCATTCGAGATTTATGTTCTTCATTTCCCTCTGTTTCCATGCACATCCCCAGAATATCTCTCTAAAATTTTGTTTTCTGATTACTGCAAGGTAATGGATTCCTAGAACTAGCACACACACCCCTGTACAATTTAATGTCAGTGGGGACTTGATGAGAGCTGTAGAGATGATAGTTTCAGCTGTCATCAAAGATGTGATGCCTGTCTGTTTATTTTTGGTTGGATGAAATATAATTGCTCTTCTGGTTGACATTAATAAATGGTGTTGACTGGAGTGTGTTCTTCTGATTGCTTCAATGAGTGACACGTATCATGTGCTGATTTTTGACTGTGAAACAAATATCAGGAGAAAGCAGATTATTAACCTCTTGCAATGATGTGAGAATTAGACCCTATAAAATGGAGTAAAGAAGGATCTCATGCTCCTTGGTGTTTAGTGAGGATGAAGCAACATCAACAGGAAACTATTAATTCCTTCGCAATTCATGCTCCCACAACAGGATATGTGCTTATTTTAAAATTCTAAATATTATTTTTTAAAAAATGAAACTAAGATATTATGTGCAATACCACAAGAACTTTTGAGTTGAATCAAATTTATTCAGAAATCTCTGTTCCACGTTTTTTTTTTTTTTTTAATGCAAAACTGACATATCTCAGCAGAGATGTGTTTGCAGTTCCAGAATTAGAATTGAGGTTTGGGATGCACTAAATGTCTTTGGTTACATTTTGGCCCAAGTTCTGTTTCATTTGAATAAACAAACTTCAGAAGGGCTTGGGGGGAAGTGATTGAAAGGGAGAGATTAGATTTTCCTTGCCATTTCCAAAAAGAAATATATTCCAGGCTCTCTGTATTTCTGCAGTGTCTGAAACATTCTCCTTTCTCTTGTGGCTCTGCAAATGTTCTGCCTGGCACTCATCTCATCTCATCCCCCTCCGTGCTGGATTTCTAAATTTATTTCCTACTGATTTATTTGTGACATTTTTCTCTGCTTACTCATATTCCTATAGCGATGCCTAAACTTGTGCACTAAAATTTATCTTCAGGTACTTTTTTTCCAGATAATGTTGGGATACTGAGTTGAAAATGAGGGCAAATGTCTGTTTCTCAATATAATGGAGTGCCTGCTAGCTTCCTTTGGAATATCCAGAAATGCTTCTCACACACGAATCTCCTATGTGTAAGAATTTCCCAAAAGACAGCAAAAATCCTTCTTGATAGGAATTGAGTTTTTTCCCATAATTAACACAATCTCACTTAAGTAGTTTTGTAACAGTAAGATGATTTTATTTGTTGTACTGCAGAATTTAGGGAATGCTTCAGATCCAGCTAAAATATTGGTAATCAGGAGCAGTGCATTTTTTGCCAGCTGATATTTTTCTTGTGTCACTTTTAGAATGTTTTTTTTTTTCCACATTTACTCACATAATACTCCAAATACAACTTCTGGACCTACCCATCTTAAAAGTTAGGAGGATTATCTAATGCTCTGGTTCAAAGCATGGAGAAAGGGGAGAGGAGAGATGTTCCTGGGCATATCATCATCATCATCATCATCATCATCATCATCATCATCAGTCATTATCTTTGAGATAATGAAAAACTGGAAGGTTTTGAAATAACAGCACTCAAAAAGCTCAGGGAAATAAAAGGAGACGTTGTGGGCTTAAAGAGATAATGAGCCATACATATTGTACCTCTGTTGGGCAGCATCTGGGCAGAGAGCACAAAATAAAGATTATAGGCAATACGGGCACTTGTAAACACTTAGGGGGAAGAATGCAGGCTGATAGCAGGAATATAACTATGAATAGCTAAATGGGAATTAGGAAAAAAGTGAACTAATTCTATTAAAGCTCTGTCCTGGGAAATGTATTAGGATGAGTCTCCTCTTTGCCTGGGGCGTTCTAGCCTAGCATGGAAATTGCGGTGCCAGATCATTTCCTGCAGCGTGCTGTCCAGAGGCAGGGGGGATTATCCTAATGATCTGTGGGCCTGAGGCATTTCTGAGCTAAACTTCGTGGTTCATGTAAACATAATGCCTGGGAGAAGTCGAATAGTAATATTTTTCCATCACCTTTGCTGCTGTTTGTTGCTGTTCAAGACCCAATAGCAGCATGAGTATTTGTGTTGGAAAGGATCACATCAGGTTGTCACACCAAAAAGTGTTCCTTTAGGAATCGTGCTTCTGAACCTCTTGCACGGAGGTGTAATGGATGGGACATATAATTTGAGCTGTGTGTGGTGACACCTGCCTTTGTTCATTGAGTTGCTGCAGCATCCGCTTGAGATTCTTCAGGTCAGAGCAATTTTTGAGTTAAAAGTCTTTGGTTAACAGGTGGCCAAAAAAATTCTTAGGAAAAGCTGTATTTAAAAGTATATGTGTTGTAACCTGTGGCTTGAGGATTCAGAGCTTGATGTGATTGACCTCACTGGTACCTCCTCCAAGAATTTCCATCTTTAGCCTTGCCCCTTCTGCTGCTATCTGTGCTATTGATCAGGTAGTAAAGGTCGATCACAGATCAGTAGCTGCCAATTTACAAATGTGCTTTCAGCCCCCAGAACTCCCGCTGCACTAATGAGGAATCCGAGTGTCATTAGTGACTGCACTGAGAAATACCCAAGGCATTGTCCAGGGACCACTGGAAAACAGCCACGTCAGTGTCAGCAAACCCTCCTCATGTAACTGCTTGCATGGGCTCTGCAAGGCCCCTTAAAAAAACCAAATTTGAATGTCTTCCTTCCTCTCTCTGAGGTTTTTTGTTCTTCACTGTGTTTCTGGTGTAACAATCCTGGTACTCTCCTCATAGTGCACATCTGGGCTCCAGAGTTTTCTGTTGCCTTGTGCACATCTGGGCTCCAGAGTTTTCTGTTGCCTTGGGAGAAAAATGAGACCTTTTGCTGTATTCCTTGCTTTAGCTGCTCTTTGTATTCCAACGTGCACCTGTTTATATTGTGCAGTCTGTAGCATAACGAACACACAAATTCTTATAACTTCGATGTGAAGCAACCTGTGAAAGTAGAGAGAAATAAACGTCTTCAGTTTGCATTCAGATGCAGAGGGAAAGCATTCAAGACAAATTCCATGCTGTGGATTGCACACAAGCCATCCAGTTGGAAAGGGAGACTCCAGTGCTTTTGTAGCTGGCTGCCAGAGCAGGGCAACTACACAGCACCCACCCAGCCCTGAGCCCTGTGCCAGGAGCCTGAGCGAGCCACTGAAAAGCCACAGATACATTGAAGAGCCACCTGTTTCCTCTCAGGATTATAAAAGGATGTAAATATCTCACATCAGAAAATCTTGAGGACAGGGGCAAGTATTTCCTGATTCATGAAGGATTTATCTCCAAGGCTAACTACCCTGTGCCGCAGGCGGAGTCAAACACAGGCTAAAATACTTTGTAAGCAGCGTGAAAACCTCAGAACGTTGACAGTGGCTCTCACTTTGGAGCTCAATCTGTGCTCCATCTCACACACAGGCATTTCCTTCCCCAGGATTCCCTGCCCTTCCTCCCTGCACGTGAAAATCCATAAAGATTGAAGACACCTTGTGAAGGGCACATTTAAACTTGAAGAGCTGGAGACACTCAACTTTAATTTCTCTCTGAGCAGGCTGGAACAGAATGGTTGTCCTCTGAGCTGGGGGTAAAGTGTGTTTTCAGTCAGCTATTGAAAAATTGGAGAGCAGCTATTTTGGGAGGAGTTTGTCTGAAGACTGCTTTATGTCCTAGGTCTGTGCTAAAGGGCAAACTTGCATTTTTGACAAATGGGACCATTATGCTTTTTCAATAATGCTTCTGAAAACTGCCTTTTGAAAATCCTCCTATCCTATTAAAACCATTTGAGATTTTAAATAGGTCAATATAAAGACATCAACATCTGTGATTATCAGCTGACAAAAGCTTTGCCTGCTTTGGACAAAATAACATCTGAAGTTCAGACCTTCCTATTAAAGAAGCAAACTAAACAAACATTTGCTGAAAATTCAAAGGCAACAAAAAGCAATATGGAAGTGCTGAATGATAAGACTACTGTTTTATTAATATTATTGTTTGCCTTAATCTCAGAATTCAATGGCAAATACAGAAGTAATCAGGGATTTGCAACAGGGGGCTGCTCCACGAGGGTGCAGGGGTGGACGAGCCAGGAGCACTGGCAGAAATTAAGCAGCAAGTTCACTTCCTACGCAGAATTCCATTCATAAAAACAGCCCTTTGAGGACTGACAGAGACAGAAGCTCCAAATGCCAATGTCTGTTAATGTTTGTGGCTCTTGTCTACACAGAGAACTTCTGCTGCCTTTCATCAGCATGACATGCTCATCAAAGAAAACTTCTTTTATTCCCATTTGATTACTGTTACAGTTTTGGACTAGGAAAAGCAAGTACAGAGATAAAAGCAGACTGTCAGCAGTGACTGAGGTTGTTTCCCTCTATTTCTGGTTAGCTGGAGACAGATCTCTGTGAGCACTGATGCTCCAGTGACAAATTCAATACCATGGGCCAGGCTTGTTCTGTCACTTCATGCTCCTGAACACTTTTTGGGGTGCAAGTCCTTGGGGGTGGCTCCTGCAGAGGTGCCACTTCATTCCTGCTGTTGCTGTGCAACAACCAGTTTTAGTAACATCCATGAGCTGATCCCAGAGCTTTTGGTAAAACTGGAGTTTCTCCGGTCCTGGAGTCAGCTCAGGCATGGTTCAGGGCCTGGAAGGGGAGCAGACCCCCCCAGATAACCAGTGTGTATTCCTACTGCTTCTTACTCAGCAGCGGGATTTTGCCAATTCTCTGACCTTTTACAGGAATTGTAGATGAAAGAGAAGTACATGAAGTTACAGCAGTTGAGGTGTAAGTTGGAAGCTTCCAAGCATGAACAGGGTGTCTGTCTCTAATGCAATGATCACAATACTTATTCTATCAAAGGCAGCCCTTTTTTCCTGCTCAACCTGAGGAGTATTTTTGCTACTGGATACAGGTAAAAATTGAAATCTGAGGCCGTTTAGGTGTTTCCATTTCAAATGTCAAGGTCACTTGGGGCTATTGATGGAGAGCAGACTTAAGATTTTAGTATTTCCCAGTACTCTATTTAAAAGTTCTAGGGAAAAAAACCCAAATCACTCCCCCTCAACCCCAAAAAATAAAAAAAAAATAAAAAAAAAAGAAATAAACAAACCAACCAAACAAAACCCAAAACAACAACAAAAAAAACCAAACACCAAAAAAACATCAGGAAGAGGATTTTTACCTTGCTCTCTATTCCACGGAAGAAATTTGTTCTCCAGAGCATCAGCTTCTGAGCATGCAGTGTTCATCTCTGTCTCCTTACATACAACTCTGTACAATTGATTTGGTGTGTTCTTTTTTATTCTTTTGAAGGATTAGACACAAAACGAGGAAAAAAGGCAGTTACAGACTTTTTATCTAATATGTTTAGATTTGTGCCTCTATTCAAAGCACAGACATCAGGTTTCTTAGCTCATTTTGCAACAGTGTATTGTAGGCAAAAGCCCAGTTATAATTGCAGCAGTTATCTTCCATGGGAGACTCTCATCATATTAACATATTGAAGCAGTTTTGATCTGTTTTCTATCTGAATCCTGTGGATCTTTATGCGTATATAATGATTACTTGTGTAAGAAAATCCATCGCATTCTTGAATCAGACTTCAACTGCTGAGTTCTGCATTTGATCTGCTTCACCATCAAGTTCTCACTGTTGATGTATTTGATTTTGGAACTGGCACCTTGTGAGCCTGGCACTTCTTAATTCAGGAATTACAGAATGGCTTGGGTTGGGAGGGGTCTTAAAGATCATCTCATTCCACCCCCTGCCATGGGCAGGGACACCTTCCACTGTCCCAGGCTGCTCCAAGCCCCATTCAGCCTGGCCTTGGGCACTGCCAGGGATCCAGGGGCAGCCACAGCTTCTCTGGGCACCCTGTGCCAGGGCCTCACCACCCTCACAGGGAAGGATTTCTTCTTAACATCCAACCTAAATCTCTACTCTTAGTTTCAAACAGCTCTCATGGGGTTTGTTTGCTGGTTCATGCTGCACACTGCAGAAGGAAGGACTCTGCAAGGATCAAGGCACTGCTCTGACAGGAAGGCTGAGGAGCTGGTGAACATTCCCAGTGGAGACAGCAGACTGGATATTATCCACAAAAATTCCCCAGGAGAACTTCATATCACTGGCTTCTTAAACTTCGAGGAACTTCTGGGTTCAAACAAGCAAAGAAACCCCCAAGAATTAGAATTATTCACCAAAGAATATCAAGTCCAAGGCCTGGACACATCCTTTTCAGCTCCCTTTTCAGCTCATTTGCATAGCAAAGCAAGCAATCAGCACACAGCTGCAGCCTTACAGGAGTATTAGCACGATTTAATGAATAGCCATGGCAGCCTCTTACAAGGGACATGAGTTGTGTGCACTCCCACACGCTGCCTGGGTCTGCCCTCACACAGCCAGCTCTGCCCAAGGCACATCCACAGCTCCCTCAGAGCATGGAACTGAGTGGCCATGGGCACATTCCTGCAGTCTTCCAAAGGGAAAATTATGAAGGATGGAATAAAAGATTGCTATCCCTGCAAAGTGTGTTGCTGTTCCGTTTCTAAGCTTTCCCACAAAGTCCTACATGGACATATTTATCTTGGAACTGAAAAAAATCATAGAATCACAGAATATCCTGAGTAGAAAGGACCCACAAGGATCATCGAGTCCAACTCCTGCCCCTGCACAGGACAACCCCAAGGATCCCACCATGTGCTCCTGGAGCTCTGGCAGCCTCGGGGCTGGGACCATTCCCTGGGGAGCCTGGGCAGTGCCCAGCACCCTCTGGGGAAGAACCTTTCCTGATCTCCAGCCTGACCCTGCCCTGGCACAGCTCCAGCCGTTCCCTGGGCGCTGTCCCTGTCACAGAGAGCAGAGATCAGAGCTGACCCTCGGGAGGAGCTGCAGCCCCTGGTGAGGTCTGACCTCAGCCTCCTCTCGTCCAGAGCCTCAACAAAGGGCTGGACAAACACTGAGCCCTGGTTTTAATGAGCACAGACAGGAAGGTCAACCCTAATGGACCTAAAAGTACACCCAGAGGATTGTTTATACAGCAGAAAACAGCCATAACATTATTTAGCTTAGAAAAGACTTCTCAGATCCTGAAGCCCAGCCTTTGACCGAACACCACCGTGCCACTAGACCACATCAGGGAGCCCCATGACTGCTTGTGTCCTCATTTACAGGCAGATGGGAATGCAGAGGCTGATTTACAGCCCTGCCTGCTTCCATCACATCCCATAGGCTGGAGCAGGAAAGTGGTGGTGGGAAATTGGGATCACCACGGGCACACAGCTCTGTGTCACTGCAGCCAACAGCTCCAACACACGACCACAGCAGCCCATGGAAGAGCCTGGACTGACTATCTGCATGGATCACAGCTGGATGCAGCTGGATTGATGAGAGGCACATCTGGTTCTGTGGCTGCACTGCTCTCACCTGTGGCTTGTGAAACAGAGATGATAAAAATATTTACAGTGCTACTCAAAATTACACTACTAATGAGCAAGTTAGTCATGCCCTGAAAGTTAGGGGAAAGCTCATTTGTCCACATCAAGATCTTTTTTACTTTAGAATGGGGTTTTTTTTCTGCGTGAATAGAGTCTCTTCCACTGGCTGTTTCTTACTGTGTATAAATAAATAAATAACTAAAAAGAGCTCAAGTGGAAAAAAAGCAGTGTGTTCTGTTTTCGGCAACTATGACTTGATTCTTTGCTGCCATGGCTTCAGCAAGGCTAGAAGGAAGTAGATGGGCATTCATGTGTGAGAAAAAGCCTATGTTTTTAACAGAATTAGGCAGCTGAGCTCATTTCCACCCCATTAGGATCACTCTATGAGACAGTGCTGCCAATGAAAGCGCAAGAGATTAGTTTTCTCCTCAGTAGCTTAAGCAATGCTCTGGGCACCAAATACAGATCACGACACTTTTCAGGGATATTGCAAAGCTCATGCAGGGAACTGATCCAGATCCTGCCTTTCAATTTCTCAGCAAAGCCATTTCCACACAAACACACCACTGTGCCCTGAAAGAGTTTATTTGGAAATGCAAAGAAGGGAAAGGAGCTGGATGCTTATTGGAAATCCATTTGTTGGAAGTGTGTTAAGGAAAGCTAAGAGTTTCTAAGAAAAGGTCTGTTAATAGGTTACTGAAACATTCCAATAACTACTGCCACAGCTTGGCACCACAGGTCTGCAAGTTGTAACAGCATTTATGGTGAGACACATGTTTTGTTCATTTACTATGCCACTGAATTTATAGGAAGAGCATACCTTGTTCCTAACCTCATTTTCCTCTAATTTTCCTACCTACAACAAGTGCTGAAAAAGTCAGTTGGATGGTTGGTTGTTCTCCAGCTGTTAATGATTTCCTCCTGTTCAGAGTAAAGGGCAAGAAAGAAGGGCAGAGAAAAAATAATTACTGCTTGGCTATTAAAATAACAATATTCCTACCGGAGATGTGTTAGCAGTTGCTCCCTAGGTGGTTATCATTTATCCTGAGAAGAAGAAGATTAGAAACGTCCTGGATCTCCAAGTGGCATCCATTCAGTTCCACTCAAGATTTACAAACACAACCACTTTCTCTTCCCTCCTCATCTTCAGAAAATCTCCCGTGAAGTTTAAAACTCAAGAGCGTCACAGCTGCAAAGTGCAGTGGGTCCAGTTAGAATGAAGACACTCAGAACCGTTCTGTGGGGATTCTCCATTTTTCTCACGACTCAGGAGTAGCAGCCACTCCTTTTCTTCACCAGCTGTGGATGCTCACACAAAAGGAGTCTCTGTATGATGGGGATGAGCTGATTCCCTGGCCTTGATGACATCTGGAGGGATTTGCTCTCTACACCATTCCATATTGGCAGAAAACAACAATAATAATCACAGGAAAAACAACAGCAATAATAACGAAAACTCAGTAACAACAATCCCAAAATCTCCAATCTAAAAGGCTGGAAAATTACTTAGAGCAACGTAGAATATGCCACAACTATAATAACGATAATGATAAGGTTGGGCAAATGGGGAGTCCGCAGGAACGAGGCTGGAAATTGAGCTGGGGGAGAAGAGGACAGAGATGCCAACTGGTTCCTTTCCCCAGTTATTCCCTTAACCAGACCAAGAGATGTGAAATTCCTGCAGCTGAGCTCTGGCTGCAATGCACTCCAGCAACACGTGTTTATGAAGGGTCTAGATGGAATTTATGACCAGCTGTTTAATTCTAATTTCATGCTCATGTCCTCCTTCCGCCGGGGTGTTGAAGTCAGCAGTGCGATGCCATTAAGGCCATGGATGGTTAGCTCTTATGGGAATGTACATATTTGAACAAATGTGCATTTCCAAATGCTGGAGACACTTGTTGGGGTAGTGGAGGACAGATAAGAGTTTGCTCTGAACAAAATCAATGCCCTGCATTTAGCCCAATAATTGCCCTTTCCCAGGATGTGCTTGCATTTTAGCTCAAACAAAAATAAAGCAAAACGGTTTTATGCCTGAGGGAAGTGTGAGGAGAGCAGAGCGGGAGGGGCAGGGCCAGCACTCCTTTAACACCATTTTTTATCTGATCAGCCTGACATGAAGAAAAGACCCTTAAAGGATTTTAACAGAGGCATTATGTAGGAGAAAATACAAATAAAACAGCTCTTCAGACACATTGTCAAGCCTATAAAAAGTGTAGCTGCTAACCCAGCCAGGACTCTGGGTGTAATCTGAACATACAGCAGTGTCAGGATTACAACAGTCTGGTTAATACCCCCCAGCAGACATTTTTTAATCTCATTGAAATCCAAGCAGTTTTCTCAGTTCAAGAATAACTCCTTAAATGCAGCAGTCTTTTTATTATTTAAATGCAGCCAGATTAATTGACTGCTCAGAAAAATGACTCAATACTACACAATTCCAAACTGTTCTTCATACCTGTAATCGCCCTGCTGTCAGAGGGCCCCACTGCACATCCATCAGACATAGAATCCCAGAATGGTTTGGGTTGGAATGGACCTTAAAGATCATCTCAGTCCACCCCCTGCAATGGGCAGGGACACCTTCCACTGTCCCAGGTTGCTCCAAGCCCTGTCCAGCCTGGCCTTGGACACTGCCAGGGATCCAGGGGCAGCCACAGCTTCTCTGGGCACCCTGTGCCAGGGCCTGCCCACCCTTACTGGGGAGAATTCCTTTAGGCCCTGGAAGGCGCTCCGAGCTCTCCCTGGAGCCTTCTCCTCTCCAGGTGAACACCCCCAGCTCTGCCAGCCTGGCTCCAGCCCTTGGGGCACCTCTGTGGCCTCCTCTGGACCTGTTACAAGAGGCCCGAGTCATCCTTGTGCTGGGAGCCTCTGAGCTGGATGCAGTGCTCACAGAGTGCTCCTTCTGCTTCCCAGCACCTGAGCTGGCCAGGAATATCCGTGTGCTGGGCAGAACACCTCCCCTTGTGCTGCAGAGCAGACACTGAGCAGTCACACACAAGCTCCACTCTCAGCTTCCCTCCCTGCCCCATGAGCAGTCCAGGATCCAGTGACAAGTCTGCCTTTTCATCACAAGGAAGCATAAGATTGGAAATGCCAAAAATGTATCCTTATGTGAAGGCTGGCATTTCAGCTGATGAACTAAATAAGGCTGATTTAGGGTTATTTCTACCTGGGTATTAATTTCTGCTTATAATAGAAGCACCAGACATGTGCTGTCCAGTGCTGCTGAATGCAGCTTTATTTCACGTCTCAAAGCCATCTCCTAGCAAGTTGGATTTGTCACATCTTGGACAGGAGGATTATCTTCACAAGAGCATTACCCCTGTAGCTGAAAATTTCTGGTTCTTAATTTCTGTTTCTTCTTTCCTCATACCTTCCTTATTTTCTGGCTGGTGGGCTGAACACACACAATACACTGTGGTTTTTAGCTGTTTGATGTTATTGCCTCCTGTTTGTGAAGACATGCTCAAGCTAGTTTTAAACTGCCTGTTGGAAGCATATCCCAGGAGAGAATGGAATCCAACAGGAAAAAAACAGCCCTGTATTTATTGAATGTATTCAGTGACATTTGCAGCATTTATGGAGTTTCAGTGGCTGCACTGCTGAGGATGCACAGTCTCTGCATTTGAGAGCTAGGCTGGTGTAAGTATAAAGCAGAATTGAGAGGTGACAAGCACACTGCTTTGCTTTAATCTCCATTCCTGGAGATCAAAATCTCCTTCCTTTAGGAAGGAACAGAAAGGAAGGAACCCCTTTTAGTACATGCTCAGGTGTGTGTTTGCTTTGACGGTGGGGAAACTCTTCATGGCTTTGCAGTTGCACCAAATTATTGCCCAAGTCTGTTGTGGTTCCAGTGCTGCATTTTCATGCCACTCTGCTTTAGATATAAATGGATTAAGCAATAACATTAATTGATGTATTTATGCATGGGCATGTACAAAAGGACTTCACACATTCTGAGAGTAAACTGCAAGGAAGTCAGGCCATCTAAAGCTTGGAATTTTGCGTGAACCTGAGCTTAGATGTGGCACCTGGGGACATGCTTTAGTGCTGGGCTTGGCAGTGCTGGCTCAACACTTGAACTCTGATCTGAGAGGGCTTTTCCAACCTTAGTGATTCGGTGATTCTAAGATTCTACAGCAACGTTTCTTGTCCCTCATCTGACACAGGGCCTCCTTTGTTTGTGGGGTTGGCACTAGGGTGTTCCCAGTTTTATTAAGTTAACACCTGCAGCCCCTAACATTGATGGTTTTAAGGGATTCAATAAAATGGGAGGCCCTGCCTGGTGCCAGGGTTGTTGCTTTGCTCTCTGGAGGTTGGTCACATTCTTCCAATGAGGCAGCCTGTGAGGGCATGACTGATTCAAACTGACTCTGATGAATTTATCCCAGCCAACTGCAAGTCTTGTTGCAGTAACACCTTTGACAAAAATTGAAGTTAAACTGCTCTGAGTTGGTACAGAAATCTCCTTATGCTGCTCCCTGTATAATGACATTAACTTGTGCAGGAGTTGCTATGGGAGTGTATAAAGAGATTTGTGCTCTATGGGTAATCTATAACTCAGAACTGCTCTCAGGATTTTTAACTCCTTAATTAACTCTAATGTGACCAGTTGGCTTCCTATTAAATACACATTCCTGGGATCATCTTTATCATGCCCAGGCAGCACAGTCATCAGTACAGAGTGAAAATCACGCTCTGACATTCCCATCATAGTCCCAGTGTGAGAAAGAACCACTCTTTTGTTTTCGTTTTAATTTCCAAATAGTTGATGCTTAGCATGGTTATTTAACGTAAGTCTCTTCTGTGCCAGTGTAATGACAAAGGTCATCTTCTGAGCCAAATATATAAATTTTGGTTCCCATTTAAAATGAGTGTCTTGGGCCCCATGGTTTCCTTTCTGGTATTTTTGGGGATGGGAGCCTCTGGCTTGCCCCCTGCCACATCATAAATCACTGCAAACATAAAAAATGGAGAAATGGAGGGTTCTAATGTGGAACAAGAAGCCAGAAAAAAATCCATCATAACTTAGTTCACTCAGAGTGTCTGAGCTGTGCCTGATGCAGCTGCTATGAATTGTAACTTACTTCAAGAGGTTTGGTCAGGTTTTTTTTTTTAACATTTGCATGTCAATTCATGCAACTGAAAACTCTCTCTGACACTATCAATTCTCATTGCCTCATATTGCTATGTGAAATCTTCTTTTCATACAACTACTGGGGTTGACTTTGAAAACTAAAGAGATTTTTGGGTTTTTTTTAGCTACACTTAAATCAAGATTATTTTTGCTGGCATTGGGAAATACAAGAGTGTATTTTTTGTACTTTATTGGTTGTTATTTGGCCTTCATTTTCCAATGGAAATAAGAAAATAAAGGTTGACAGCTCTTTCCCCATCCGTCAGCCATTTTCCCCCAGCATCAGATCACTGGATTATATCATGTTTGCTTTTGGACAAGGTGCTTCACCAGCACTGGCTGATGTGGATTAATTGCCTATCACCCAGCTGAAATTGTGAGAGCACTGGGGGAAGAAATGAAGTTTACAATTCTTGATCCTGATTGATCTTACACACTGTCTTCTACATGGAAAGTACCACCACTGCTCTGTGGCGCCAGGAAAAAAAATCTTTTCTGTCTGGAAGTGCCGGAGGGTAAAATAAACAGAAGGCACGAACACGAACAGCAGAGCGGAGATGAAGGGCAGTGTGATCTGCTGAATTCATCCACTTTTGTGTCTGGAAGCCACCAGTGCCATACATCTTGTGACTATGTTACATATGCCTTGTTGGGATAACGGGATGTCAGCCAGGACAGACAGGATTCCTAAGCTCTGATTTTCTTCAGTGCTGAGGCCAGAATACGCCGTGCCATTGGTGTGAGTTAAACTGGTGTACAAGGATGCTCAAACTGCCTTACAAGGATTCTCCAGAGCAGGATTTCCACATGGAGCAGCTGGGCTTGGTCTGTTTTCCATATGGATTCATGAAGATACTGGAAAACTTAGCTGAGGAAGAGCACGACAGCACACACAGAGATGCAGGCCAAGCCTGCAGACCCACTGCAGCTGGCCCATGCTGGATTTGCCCCTCGTGTGTGGTGGGTACCCAGCTAGTGAGCTGTGTCCAGGCACCTGGTGTTGCCTGCAAATATCCCAGGCACGATTTGTGGGACAGATCACAAATTAAAACCCTAAACCTTGTTCTACTACAGAAAAAAAATCCCCAATGCATTCTGCAGTTCATCATCCTGTAAAGCAGACACATGGAATGTGTTGCTCCTTATTTCACCAAGAAGCCTGTTTAGTTGCTTAAGTTACAGCATAAAGTTATTCTACATTTATACTGCTTTTTGCTACTTTCTCTTCACATAATTTCTGAGTGAAATAATTCCATTTGGCTGATTGATTCAGGAATTTGACTGTCACATTCGAGGCATGGCATTTGAAAACGCATGGTAATGGACTTGAAATGTGTTGCTGTAAGTTTTAAAGTGATTTTTTGTAATGTTGAGGTGGAGCACTAATATCCCTTTGGGTAAAATCTATTGCCCCTGGAAACAATATTTCAAAGTTCACTAATATTCATTACTGCCTTCCCCTTGTAATTGCATCACTGAAAGAAAACCAATGTGCTTTACAGGCTGGTTGGAAATAGCTTTGCAAAGATTTTTACAACACTGTGACAAAAGACAAAAGTAGTTTCAGAGCAGATGAATGGCTCAAGTGCAGTAAAGATCCAGCTGGAACTCCTGTGCTCCATCTCTGCCTGGTGTCAGAGTGGCTTTCTGGCCCCAGCTCTGGCTAGCCCTGGTGCCCCTGGGAGTTAAAAGCACAGCCTTGCTCACATCCGTGCAGGGAAGAGTGCAGGGCTGCCCTAAGAGTGCAGAGAGCAGCTGGATTGTCCTCCTGACCTGTTTGTGTCAGGATAGCTCCTCTGAGAGCTGGTGAAACAACAACTGGCAAAAATGCAAACTAGGAGCGCAATTATTTCTTTAAATTCATCATTTGACTTCATGTTGCGCTTTAACAAAGCTCACGTTCATGCTGGTAGCGGGGGTGTGCCTGTGACTGAGCTCACCTCTGATGAGTTTTAGGACTGAGGGCTGTGCACCGTTTGCAAGCTGAACTGTGCCCTCAATATCCCTGCCACACAGACCACAGGAATGATTATCCCCGTGCACTATTCACTATAAAATTATCCTGCTGGGATTTTAAGCTTGCAGTAGTGTGAATTTTCAGGTTTGAGGAGCTCAGGCCAGTTTTGCCTGGTGACTGCACAGCAAAGCTCACCTTGTGAATGAGAGGAGCACCAGGCAAATGCTGGCTACACCTGCCTCTCAAAAGGGCAGCAAGAGCCTGATTCCAGGTGCTGCACTGCTTGTGGCATGCAGCAGAAGGAAACTGATGTGAGTCCATGTCCCACAGTGAAACAGAGGATTGGCAATTACTTTTTTTTTTTTCCCTGCAAATGAAATGAAAAACCTTTAGTGAGCAACAAATGCAAACCAGCAAAATAACATTTCAATGGTCTCTTCACCACCACCACCACCACCACTGTGCTTTAACCTCTTCAACAGTGCTACAAGTTGGAGGTGGAAATTGTGTGTTTGCAATTTTAAGTGGTGATAAATCACTAATCATTTCAAAAATTAGCAAGCAGCTCACCTGATAAAGAGGAGACAGTTTCTGCAGACTCTCACTTCTCAAGGACAAATAATGTGTTTTACAGAGAATATGCCTTAGCGAGAATAATTAGGGGAAATACAGATGAGAGGTGTATGTCTGATGGAGTTACCCTCTGCTGCTGCTCTCAGAGGGCCCTCTTGAAAATCGGATCTGTAATGGATGTTATGGAGATTGGAAAGAAAATTTGAAACATGCGACTTTTTATCTGCTTTTGATGTTACATTCAGCTGCTTTCATCTCGGAGGATAAAAGTAATTGAACAATAATCCCAAAGAGAGTCAAATACACAAATCAATAAACTGCTCTCACAGGAGAATTTATTTTGATGAGCACGCTGGTACCTCACACTTCCCCAGACTCCGAGGTTTCCATTAGGTGGTCTTGTTCTCTTTAATACAAATTGTGTGCCCTGATGGGGAACATGAACAATGGATGAGGCAGATCTGCTCACTGGCTATCACCAGACAAGAACAGCTTTCTGCCTCCTTTGAGTGACACCCTAAATCTTAATTGAGTGTTGAAAGCTTGGCACTGCCTTTTTATTTTTGTGTTCTTTTGGGGAGTATAATGAAAGCCAAAGGCTAGTGCTTCCATTAGGCATAGTGAGAATGCAGGCTGCTGTCAGGTAAGATCCCTCTGTTGAGTGTTTTCCTGCCTTGTCTGTGATGTACGGAGGAATTTTTCATCCTTTGTATTCCTTTTCTCTGCAGTGCTTTCCAGTGATTTTGGATTTTTTTTTTTTTCTCTATTACAATTTATTTTTCTGAACTATTTATATGCATTCTATAATAAATCCCAGGATGGGTCAGGCTGGAAGGGACCACCGAGGGGTCATGTGGTGGCACCTCCCTGCTCTGGCAGGGCCATCCCAGAGCTCAGGGCACAGCAGTGTGTGCAGAGGGCTCTGCAATGTCCCCAGGGAGGAGACCCCACAGGCTCTGTGCACAATCTGCTCAGGGCTGGGCGCTGCCCAGGGCAGAAGCTCTGCCTCCTGTGCAGGGGCAGCTCCTGGGCTCAGCCCCTGCCCGTGGCTCTGGGGCCATTGCTGGGCTGGAGCAGAGCCTGGGCCTGGCCTGAGCCCTCCCTGCACCCAGGGACAGACGGACACACAGGGACAGACAGAGACAGCCAGAGACAGCCAGGGACAGACAGGGATGGGCAGGGACAGACAGACAGCCAGGGACAGACGGACAGCCAGGGCCAGGCAGGGCTGAGGCCCCTCTCAGCTGGGGCTCCTCTCCAGGCTGAGCAGCCCCAGCTCCCTCAGCCTTTCCTGGGCACGGAGCTGCTCCAGGCCCTTCCTCAGCTGCGCAGCCTCCGCTGGCCCCGCTGCAGGAGCTCCCTGTCCCCATGTGCTGAGCATCCAGAGCTGGACACAGCAGCCCAGGTGTGGCACAGGGCAGGATCACCGCCCTTGATGTGCTGTAAAGGCCCCAAGAGGTTTAGGACAGTCTGGCTCTACCAGCAGTGCTCACAAAGGCACTGTTTCATCACCTGTGGAAGCTCCTGCCTGATCCAACAAGTAGAACCGGAATATTTTTATTTTTTTAAATATTTGCTATTGAGTTCAGAAGGATTCTGAAGGAACATTGAGAATCTCTCTTGCAGGTTGCACAGACATAAAAAGAACCCACAGTTACGAGTGGGAGAAAAGCTGTCTGCAAGAGCAATGCTTTTTTCTGTTGCTCAGAATAATTGAACAGCCCCCATGCCTGTGTAGAGGAAGCCTCTTTTACTCACTATTTTGATTACCTTATTTATTTTTATAGAGATAATTTATGTTTTGTCAGGATCTAGCTTCTGTGTTACTCTGAATATCCTCCACTTTGTCCATTTGAGGATAACAGCAAAGCACACAGAAGAAGAGATAATAAAAATAAATGCATGTATGTGTTAGCAAAACAAACAGTTAAAATAAATATTTTATTGATGCATAATGAAATAAATTTGTAAAACTGGAGGTTTTACTTTTGCTTGGCAAAAACCAAGTGGTTTACCTGCTTTCTAATCTCACTTTCATTAGCATATTTAATTATGCTATTGTATTTAATCATCAAAATGCTCAATAATGTACATTTTGTTCCCAGCCATGGAATGTCACTGCAATGTGTATCCATGATAGATGTTTTTAATAAAATCAGTAATTACCCTTTATTGTTCTTTTAAATTGTTATTTTTTAAGCGTGTTAGGGCACAACAGGTTTGGGGTATAAAAGAAAGCAAGCTCTCATTTTGCCATTTCATAATATAATGAAAAAAATTTCCTTTAAATAGATGCTAATAAACCTTATTTAAAAAGCAGTGCTTAATTATCTTGAAGTTGTTTACAAGTGGAGCTTTGGCAGCTCGGCTCTGGCTGCAGCAGTGCTGGGGCAGGTGTTGGGAAGGCTGTGCTGGCAGCTCAGCTCCTGCTCTCCACAGCCTCTGCTCTCCCTGTCACCTTGGCCAGCACCTAGGTTTGGTCTGGGAGTGTGACAGGCACATTTTGTAACAAATGGAGGAGTCCAGATAGATCTGGGATCCATTTAAGGTTGTTGAGGTTGTTTTGAACTTGGTTTGGTTGGTTCTGTTTAACCAAGTAGAAGTCTGAGATTAAAAGATGTTTATGGGATTTGTAATATATCAAATATTTTCCTTTCTAATAAATATTTTCAAATCTTGGGTGTCTTTCAGTGCAGAATTCTGAGTAAAATTTGCAACTGAAACAAAACCAGATCAATAAAAACATAATGAAGAGGATTTGCAGTTAACTGAATTAAAATTATTATGTTGTGGAGAGAGCTTGGTCCCTGGCTTACCTAACCACATACTCCATTACCTAACTTATTTCCTATTTCTTTTGTAATAGATTCATCAGTGTGGCAGCATTCCTCCTTCTTTGTTGCTCAGAGAATGCCCTAAACTAGCCTGGTTTAGTTTATCAGCTGTAATGACACCTATTTCTTTGTACATGGCCTGGGCTGTAGTGCTTGAAGCCATCTCACAAACAGGTTGTTTGTTCTCTGGTGATTTTATTGTGTCAGTCTCACTCCTTTCTTCTCTTTTCTCTGTTGCACGTCTTTCAGAACACACCTTTCTGTATAATTGCCTACTTCCAGCTCTGTCTGCACCGCCTTTGGACCAGTGACAATATCCAAAGTGGTTTAAAAGAAAGCAAAAATTAGATCCAAATATCAGGGAGATGTTCTTTCCGCAGAGAAGGGCAAAGCCAAAACACTTTCACAGCACTGAAAGACTGGTGAACTCTGTTTAATCAGTGTTTTCATCTGTCATGTCTGAAAAGGTATTTATCCCTCATTTTGGCTCAGAGGCACTGCAATGTGCTGGGCAGCAGCTGCCAGGGCTGCGAGGCTCAGCAGAGGAGCTGTCACAGAAGGACACGCTGCACTTCAGGGGTGGACAGAGCTGTCCATCACTCAGAGATGTCTGTGCATGGGACAAGGCTGTGGAAGCAGTTTATGGGACAATTCCTCTGTCAGGAGCTCTCTGAAGAGATGAGCAGCACACGCTGTGCCAGGGCTGGGTTTACCCTGAACCCCCACACTCCCATGAATTTTGCATTTAAGGTAAACCTCTGGATTATTTTTGCTCTGGTTGCCTTGCTGCATTTTTTGACAGTAGCTTTAGTTTAGATTAGTTTAGATTAGTTTCCCTATAGATAGTTTAGATTGTTCTCCTAGGCTTGTTTCCTGTGGAAATTAGGGGAGGAAGATGAGGAATAGGGAATAAATGGGAGAGAGAGAAGGCTTCAGCTTTTATCTAACACCCAGAATAAAATCCTTGTTGGACACATTTCTGTTTGGCTTTCCATCCATAGACCAGGAACACTATGTTTGAAAAACACAAAGGAAACCTCCTAATTGCTGGTTCAAGGCCAGGATGGGTGGGGCTTGCAGCACCCTGCTCCAGAGGAAGGAGTCCCTGCTCATGGCCGGAGCAAGATTATCCTCAAGGTCCCTGCCAGCCCAAGCCTTCCAGAGATTCTGTGTTCATGAGTTTTGTTGCTGTTGCTTGAAAAATGGCCACTGTTTCAATTTATTGTGGGAGTGAAATATTCTGTGCACTTTTTCACCACTCTGTGCTACTGCAAAATCTGTATTTTGTAAATGCAGATGAATTTAAATATTTTCCTGGGCTACAGAGAGAGGCTGTACCATGCTGGTGGTTGGGAGAACACAGGTTTCGGTGGCCTTTCCAGCTACCAGTGCACCCAATTTCCTCCTTCTCCTCCCAGTCTGCCTAGAGGAAGGGCTGGGGACTTTAGTGGGGTGCCCAGATTTTGGATGGCCTGTGCTGGTTGAGGTGACTGACTGATGATCTCAGCGTGGGTGTGCAGAAGGGAAGGCAGAACTAGTTACACCTATTTCCTCTCTCTTTCTCTATCAGAACACATCAGTTCAGGATTCCCACAGAGCTGCTGCTCATGCCACGCTCATTTTTCTTCCTTTTGTGCATTCTCAGTCTCTGTAACCTGCTGCTGCAAACAGAATTTAATCAGTGCACCGCTAATCAACTCTGCCTCCTGCTCTCCATGGGGTCAGGGGACAGGGGCACAGGGCCCAGAGGAGGAGGGACATCTCCACTCGCTGTCGTGTCTTTACTGACAGCAGCAATTTCTTGCAATTAGGCTCCTGCAGCAGGTACTTAACCCGGGGGCAGCAGCTGATGGTATTTAACTTCACTCCTGGACTTGAGCTCTGTGTTCAAACCCCAGTGTCCCCCCACGGCTTCCCTTCCTCTCTGTCCTTCCCCTGATGGAGGGTTACAGAGCTGTGACAATTGTTAATGATAATCAAAACCAACCTTTTCTTTTCTGCGCCTCACCCTGAGCGAGAGGACGGCAGAGAGCAAAATGAGCTCTGTGACACTCAGTAAGGAATGAGCAAAACCAGCCTTAAAATCAGCTGTTCTATGAAATTCTGATGGCAGGAAAAGCAGTCTCTGGACACTGCTTGCTAAACAATGTCTTTTTACCTGGGCTGAGATTCCACTGAAGGATCACTGGGAGAGTTTGTTTCATCCACGTCACTTCGAATCATCAAATCATTTAGGTTGGGGAAGCCCTTTAAGACCAAGTCCAAGTGTCGACCCAGCACTGCCAGGCCCCACACTAAACAATGACCCTAAGTGCTACACCTACATGTGTTTTAAATCCCTCCAGGGATTGTCACTCCCTGTTCCAATACCTGACCATCCTTTCTCTGAAGAATTTTTCCTCATATCCAACCTAAACCTCCCCTGGCCCAGCCTGAGGCCGTTCCCTCTCCTCCTGTCCCTGTTCCCTGGGAGCAGAGCCTGGCCCCCCCGGCTGCCCCCTCCTGTCAGGGAGTTGTGCAGAGCCACAAGGTCCCCCTGAGCCTCCTTTGCTCCAGGCTGAGCCCCTTCCCAGCTCCCTCACATACTGCTCATGGGACTTGAGCTCCAGACTCCTCCAGACTTGCACATCCCAGGTGTTCCAGAAAGGTTCCTGGCTGCTGAGCGTTTGCTGCAGCCCACCAGAGTAATGAAAGGTAGCAAAGCATCAGTGAGTGAAGAGGTATTAAAAAATACTGTTCAGTCCTTGACTTTGATGTGAATGTTCGAAATGTAATTAACGGTTCAACCAGGCTGAAATAAAAATACAGCGTTTGCACAGTGAAATCCCAGAGACTGCAATTTTCCTTGCGTGGGTTCAAGACTCATTTCAGTAGATCTGTGGCAGCTGCTTCGTTGCTTAAGCTTCTTAAGAATTTCTTTTTTTGTTTTCCCCAAAGTCTCAGGACACACAGAAAAATTTACTTCAGGGTACACAGTTTACACCAATATCTGATCTCTCAAGTATTCAAATTGGGCCAGTGTGTTTCTGTCTTGCTTCGGTGGGTATCTTTGTATAGTTGAAGCTGGGATATGTATTGGCAGATTTTATTCCACTAGCCAAGTGCAAAGTTACTACTTCTCAGATATTTTCTTGCATTATTTGGAAGCTATCATTCCAAGAATACAGAAATGGAGATGTTTGTCCAGTTTCAAATAACAGCACTACCAGAGAATTGTAGATGAATTATAAATATCCCTTTTCTTTTGGAGGAAAACATTATGAAAAAGGTGATGTTAGGTCGCAGGAATAGGTGCTACAGACCTTTTGAGACTGAATACTCACAGAGCTAACAGGCAGAAGGAATTATACAGAGAGGACAGTAGGACCACTGCCCTTTAAAAACAACAATACAAAATCTCATCTTAGAAAAGGAGGTTTCAATGGCTTCTGCTGCAGAGGAAATCAGTGTGGCAACAGGAAAACATTTTCAAAATCATACAGTCTCAATATTCAGGAAAAAAGGAGATTGAAACCTACAGAAGAAAACCGGAGAGGATATAAAGCTTTCCAGGGCCAGCTTCTATTTGTTGATTTAATTCCAGTTTGGTTTCTTTCTCTGAACCTAAAATTTAAGTAGTTTTTACCTACTTACTCTCCCTCTGCTCAAAGATCTGGACAGCCACCAGATGTCAAGTCTCTGCACCTGCAGCCAGGGACACCTCAGGATATGAGTATTTGAGACCTGCTTTAGGACTGTCAGCCTGAGAACAGATGGTTCTTGGGATAATGTGGTGTAGTGGGGTCTGCACTATGGATTTTGTAACCACGCTTTGTAACCAAACTCATCGGTGGTTCGTAGGCTGGTGACTCGAGCCAGAGACTGTTTCAAACTGGGTGTGTGTGATGGAGCTTACAGCATTTACCGCGAAGTTTGGAGCAGAGCTAGAGAAGGTTGAGAGAAGCTTCTAACACTTAGAGTTTGGGGCAGGAAAGGAAAGGGCAGATATGGACAGGATGAGAAATGAAGCTAAAAACTGCAGGATATCTTCCCTAGCCCAGCTCTGGGCAGATGATTTGGTGAGGTGATGCTGGATCAGGCTGTTCCTTACTCACAGGTACAGTCAGCACACCTGACATCGATTAACCAAACACCCTCTAATTGCTGATTCGCTTCATGACATGACTGACTTAAAGCCAATAACTGTAATTAAAAAAAATAAAATAAAGGCAGTATAACATTAACATGGAGGAGAACTGCCATTTTCAGCTGCCTGTTGTCTTGGCATGACATGTTTTTGCCATGTCTCAGACACATGAGTTCTGAGTTGGGCACTGCAGTTGAGTGCTTGCTGTAATGCAGAGCTCAGCAGTGCAAATATCTGCATTTGTTTTTGGTTTTCTTTCCTTTGGATGCCTCTTGGAATGAGGCTTGGGATTACCTTTACTATTTCAGAGACTGAAAATTTTCACAGAACCATTCTTTTGTTCACCTAATTTATCTATACAAGTCATCTGCAGAAACATAAATTTTAGGGATTTGTAAGAAATGAATGTTTAGCACCTCATGCTATATATATATATTTGTATATTTATGCATAAAAATGTCCTAATTTCTAAATTAATATTTTTTTTTGTTTGACACACAGAGTTAAAGACTCACTTTGAAAAGGTATTTTCTGGATGCTGAGGGATTGACATGATTTATAGGGAAACCTAAAGCATTTGCTACCTTTAGACCCCTGGTCTTTTAATATCCATCCCATTTCCAAAGTGTCTGCACATGTGTGTATCTATAAAAAGATGCAGAATACTTTCCCACTGCCAGTCCTTAGGGGATTTTCAGCAGTAATACAGAATATGCAGGTTGTTAAAATGTATTTTCTGTTTATGCATGAGTAGATTGAAGTCAGGGTGCCTGGTGCGTGCTTTACTTTCAAGAATTACTAGAAGGGTTTTTTCTCACTTTAATTATCTCTCAAAGAAGTGTGACTGGTATTCAGGAGTCCTTCCAACTTTTTTGTTCCCATGAAAACGTTTTTTTAATAGGCTGAAGTCATGAGGGAATATGGGAAGTGGGCAGAACCCTGAATTGTGCTATAAATTAAGAAACTTTATGTGTAATTTTATATTTTCTAATTACCTTGTTCAGATATATATTGAGCAAAAGAGAAAATACAAGTTGAAGAAATGTCAGATAAACAAACTGACATCTGTGAAATTTTTATGATCTGACTTATCTCAAACACTGATTTTACTCACTCATCCTTCATTCTTTATATCTACATGTCTAGTGGCACATGCATTTATATTTTATATAAAGGGCAGAGTGTAGTCAGAGCATTTGAGTTAGGCTGTTAAAAATAAATTAAGGAACTGCAGGTGAAAATGATTCCTCCACGTGAATATTCAAAGTGTACCTCAGATACCGTAGAAAAAATAATAAAGAGCAAAGAAACTTTGATGGGACCAAGGCATGGAGATGATCTGAAATTAAAGTTTTGTTAGCGCACGTTCGAGATGACTCAGAAAACTTACTCAGGAGTGGCAGGACCTGCCTGTACACCCCATTGCCAGAACATCCAAGATTTTAACAGATGAGGGGAGGTGGCTTTGGAGGTGGCATGTGGATGCTGAAAGCTTGGTGGCAGAGAGATTTTTCAGTATCTGCCTGTGTCCGTGAGCATTCTCACTTTCTCACGGAGCTAGCTGCAAAACAGCTAGAGAGCTTTTGTAAATAATTCTTCTATCTTGCACCTGTGAGGTGTTCTTGCAGCTTGTTATTGTCAGTCTGAAGGATTGTTTAGGAAATGGGTGTTTTTAGGATCTAGCCAATAACCCTGAGAGGTGGTCAGCTAAGATCCAATTACTCTCTACGACCTAGGGTATAAAAACCCTTCTGTATATAAATAAATAAAGACATTTCTATCTAGTTACTCCTGAGTTTGGTTCTCTCCTTCCTCCCTGGGCTGTGTCCAGATTGTGACAGTGGCAGGAGGGTGTAGGGGCCATGGAGCTGAATTCAAAGCTCAGAGTTCCTTCCCCGGGGCTATTTCCTGTGTGTTTGCATCACTTAGGGCTGGACTCACCAAGGTCCTTAGGCACTGCCCAGTAGGCCATCAACTACCATTATTTTTAATTTTTTTTCTTTGCAAGAATGGAGAAAGCGCAACTTGCCCACCCCTCACCTGATGGAATCCTGTTGTGATGGAACACCACATTTCATCCTGTGTTGGAGGAAAATCCACTGCTGGATTCAGTGAGATTCCACAGGAATCAGAAGCATGATCACTGTTCAGGGCCTCATGACAGGAAACTTCCCAGCAAAACTCAGGAGCCAGAATGCAGTTGTGGATCCCACGTTCATTTCCTTGTCCCTTTGTACATTGCACAGACAAGAAGGTCCAGAACTGTGGAGCGTTAGGACACTCCACACACGGAAAGAAGCGCATTAACGGATGGCTGCCTTGTTTAAACACCAAATTACATTCCTCTTTCTTCTCCTGCTCCCCAGACCCCGTGCACGGGCCGCAGAACGTGGAGGTCGTTGACATCCGCTCGCGGCAGCTGACGCTGCAGTGGGAGCCCTTCGGCTACGCCGTGACGCGCTGCCACAGCTACAACCTCACCGTGCACTACCAGTACGTCTTCAACCAGCAGAAATTCGAGGCAGAGGAGCTCATCCAAACTTCTTCCCACTACACCCTGCGGGGGCTCCGGCCCTTCATGACCATCAGGCTGAGGTTGGCCCTCTCCAACCCCGAGGGCAAAATGGAAAGCGAGGAGCTGGTGGTGCAGACTGAGGAGGATGGTGAGTTGGGCTGGGGTTGGTTGGTTGGGTTTTGAGGGAAGACTGTATTCCAGCTGTAAATAACAACATAACCCTCTGTGCCACAAGGCTTGTGCAGCTTCTCTGGACAATGTGTCTGAGTGTAAAACTTGTAGGTTTAAATTATTTCCGTTTCACAGCCATGCTCTTGAAAGGGCAAAGATCCCTGAAGTGCTTGGGCATGACAGACACCACTCTGAGCAGCTGTTAAAGAGCTGCAGGTTTAATTCTTTGTGTTCTGAGCCACACAGCAGATTCCTTTATCATATGGGCAAAAGCAATCCTGGTATTTATTGATTCTTCTTGTGCCTTCACAAAAGAAGGCATCCCAAAAAAATGTATAGTTCCTTCCTTTCCAGAGTGTAGCTTTCCTTAATACTGATCTTCTGGACATGATATTTTATAGAGATCTCAGAAGCAAAATTAATTGTGGATATAAAAGAACAGTTGTGGATATAAAAGAGCAGTTTTCTGGAGGAACTGAAGGAAAGCTTCAAAGTGTTGTTATCCCACCTGAGCTATTTCAGACCAAGGACTGAATTCCTCTGCCTGGGCTGTAGAAGTTGCTGTCCTAAGTTTGTCTCAGCTGAAAGTGGCTCCTCCAGCCCAATAAATCACATGGGGGGACAAAAAAGGATGGCAGATATTTCAGAAAAATGAGCAGGGCTTTTATCAGACAGGCTTGAGAGTGCATTTAGTTGGTTATCTCCCACGGCATTAACATTTCGCTGGAGTAGGTGGATTTTTGAGCTGGCCTTGTAGCTGTAATGAAATATAAATCTTGCTTTGTTACTTTACTAAGCAAATCAATCTTTCCTATTGATAAAGGTGTGCAGCCCAGCAGCATCTCCATGCCAAGGTGCAGTCTGGCTGTTTAGGTGGAGAGTTCTGCTGTTGTGTGGGTGGAGAAGGACAAATTAAATTCCCTGCTGCTGCTCTGCTGTACTGGAATAAAATAATACTGAAATTAGCATCATATTTTCATGGGTTCTGATTTTATTTGTCACTTAGTGGTTACATTAGGGTACTGTTATTTGAACCAAAAGTTGAGAAATAAGCCTTTCACATTGATAGTCGCTTGGTAATGGTAGTGCCTTGAGGGATTTTAATTTTTAATTTTATTTATTTATTTTTAACATTCAGCTTCCTGTCTGGTGGCCTTTTGGTGTCTCATGTGTGTGCAGCTGGAGCTGGTGGTAGTTTTTAACACAGTTTGTTGGTTTTTTTTTTTCTCCTGCAGTTCCTGGACCAGTTCCCTTGGAATCTATCCAAGGAGGACCTTTTGAAGAGAAGATCTACGTTCAGTGGAAGCCTCCAAATGAGACAAATGGCATCATTACACTCTATGAGGTGAGAAGAACAGATTGTTGTCAAGGAATGCGTGCCACAGGGCCCTTTTCATGTGTGTTTAAGCCAATCCTGAGCTCTGAGAGATCTCAGCAGGTGCTAAAAGAAGCCTGATTAAAATAGAAAAGAATCTTCAAGATAGTCTGCTGCTACCACTGAAAAAATTTCCCAGTTCAGAAAAGAGAAAGTTTTCTTTCCAGTATTTGTGGCAAAATGAGAGCCACACATTTCCCCATGTCTCAGGTGCCCTTTTTCCTTTGGCAGTAACTCCAAGGTCTGTTTTCTTTCTTTTTTTTCTTCTTGAGGTAAAACACTGCTAGGTTTTATACCTGCACACTGTAACTGATTCCTCTTTGCCTTTCCACCAGTCACAGCACTTCCTGGCAATATCAGCAGAATGGAACCATCAACTCTCATCTCACAGTGCTCTTTCTGAACATTTCAGTGATGTATTTGTCCATCCCAACAATTTCCCTGATGCCAAACAAAGTGTAGAGCAGGTTATGGGATGATCACTGACCATCCTGAAATAAACAATTAAGTGTGATCCTGGAGTGTATCAGAGGTGGTGTTTCTTGTGAAGGTAAGGAAGGGTTACTGCTGTCATGTGCTTCTGGTGAAACTCTCCATAATGTCACGTGCACCCAAATATGTGGAACAGGAATGTAAGAGGAGGGACTGCTTTGGAGGGTCATGTGAGATGAGAGACAGTCCTACAAGAGAAGGTAAAGGCACTTGGATTAAATAGCAGAAAGTGCTGCACCAGTGCTGGCTGAGCGTGTGTCAGTTTATGGGTTCCGCGTTTACCTCTGTAAGATTAGAGAAAGTGAAAATAATTTTGTTTTTATGGTGACATAAAAACCCTCACTGTGGCTTGTGCAGCATTTTCTGACACAGTGGGGCACAAACCAGTATTTCAATTTCTCTTTTGTGCTTTCTGTACAAACTCACTTTACAAAAGACATGAGTGCGAGAAGTGGCTCTGCCATCACCAGTGAGGTTCTGTCCCTTTCCTCTTCCCATCAAGCCTCTCCATTTGGGACAGGATGTCCTGTGACATGTCACTCCCAGATCTCCTTGCTAGCACTGGCTCTCTCTGTCCCAGTCAAATGAAAAAAACGAAGCAGGCTCACTGCCGCTGCCCTCTGAGCGCCCGAAGGCAAGCTCAGGGCCAGAGGCTGACGCCCTTCCCCGGCTGTGGCCATGGTCAGTCGCTGGCTGCTCCAAGCGGGAAGGCAGGCGAGAGCTCTCGAAGGGCTCGCCGTGCCTACTGGTGACAAGGGCGCAGGAGGAGGGCGAGAGAGACAGGAGGGGCTCCTCGTGGGGAAAAAACAGGGTTTATTCAAGGGCGTAAGAGCTCAGGCGCAGTGGAGGAGTGGAGGGCCAAGAGCCCAGAACAAAGGATACAACATGTTATATACCCCTGGAGAGGGGCGGGAATACATACAAAATAACCAATCAAAGTACCAAAGGGAGGGCTGTACACAGGCGGAGTGACAGGAGTGCAACAAATAGAAACATTGAGGGGCGGGGAGGTACAACAGGGAGCCAATCTTGTAACGAGTAACAAAGAACTGGCTGGAACATAACCATAATTGGGAGAACTGGGGCGTGGGGAACAGTAACCAATAAGGGAGTGGGGATTTACATAATTCAAATCAGGGCAGAAAGGGTTTATGGGGGAAACACAATTTGTCGCCCTAATTGCAAGGGTTAGGAGATATTTCCTGGTCCACCCAGCAGAGGTGTCTGGGGAGCCTGGCCTGGGCCTGCTCGGGCAGAGTGGGGGGTCTGTCAACCACCCCAACAGTTTACTATTGCTGAGATTTTACACTGCAGCACAAGCAATGGATGGAACTGTCTCCTCTAACTTCACTTTTTGGTCATCATTTGGCTCTCAAAGGATAGACTGATTTTAATACAGCAACACGAAACAGATGGACAGAAGTTCTTGCTAATTTCGTGTCATTTCAGCCAGGCTGAAATCCTTGACTATGTATGGTGTCATTATTTGTTGGTCACTGTTGAGACACTTATAGCAATGCGTGCACGGTGTAAATCATCTGTCAGTGCTAAAATAGAACCAACCCTCATCATTTCATGGTCTTTGAAGGTGTCTGTGTAAGGAATTAGGCAATAAACCTGGATGTGTTTTAAAGGAATTAATCTGAATGGAATCAGTTACGAGTTTATTTTTTTCTGGCAACACAGGTGACCTATAACAGAATGTATTTAAAATAACCCAAGTCAAATGATGCAAATGATGCAAAAATAACTCCTTTTAATTTTTAAAGAAGCAGTTTCTTACTAAAATATTGCCTTGGGCTCAGCTTGTTGAAAGGACTTCTGCCATCTGAGTAGCTTTTCTGGCTGAGCAGCTGCATGAGACACTTTAATGCCTGCAGGGTTGTGATGCATCATGACAGTGCCTTTGCCCCTGAAGTCATATCATTGCTCGAGTCTCAGCGGAGGCACAAACAAGTTTTTCTTTTCTGATAATGACTCTCTGCATATTTGGCAGCTGGAGACAAAGAGAAGTCAAGGTGAATTCAAACTCTTCCTCCTTTTCCTACTCCCCCTCATCTCCAAAAGGATGAACGTCCAAGTGCTAGAAACACCGTGAGAACCTGAAGGTTGTCACACATGAAAATGTTGTCCTTTCCTGTCCCTTCTTCCATGTGAAAATTCCTACAGAAGCTTTCCATTGTCCATGGAACCCTGAGGCAAGTCCATCAGCTGGAGATAGAAATACAGGAGAGCAGATGCACAGTCTGGAGAGATGGCCAGGACACTCTCGGGGTGCTTTGTTCCTTTTGGAACATGGGGATCCGTGCAGACGGAACCCATACAATTCCTTTACACTGTTACTGGAGTCACTGGGAACTCTGCTCTGTCCTGGGAGATCTGTTGATGTTCCAGTGAATTTGCAGCTCTCTGGAAGCTCTGCAATTGTGTTACTGTTACTAGGGAGAAAAAAACCACAAGGGCCTGTGAGCATTTATTAAAGAAAAATTGCCTGCGAATTATTTATTATCACTTTATGAACTTGAGTTAGTGGTGTCAGGTCCTGCATTACACCTGGAAGTCACTGGCTAAATTCACACATAGGAATTGTGCAACAGAGAGTCTGTCAAACCTCTCTGGGCACAAACCCTTCTAATAAAAACAAATAAAACCCCACCTTCTCCTCACCATCACCATCACCATCACAATCTGATTCATTGTATCTGGATATTGTATTTTCCCTCTAATTCTGCTTAAAAAAAATGTTGTAAGCTTCTAAAATGCTTCAAAATAATCATGTTGTCTATTCCATTTACATCCCACTTGCTTCCCTTTGGGACTGATTTTCTTCTCAGGTCCCTAATCATTCCTGCAGCTCCCTGCCAGATGTCCCTATAACCCAAATTGCCGTTGCAGTTTTCATATCCACTGCTTGGGTGCCAACTGGGCTGGGATTCAGCAGCTCAACCTTCAGCAAGTCTTTTGGCAGCCAGAAGCACTAATTTCATAATGACTGAATACTTCTAAAGAGCCTAAACAAAATGGAAGGACCTTAATGAACCTTTTTGACTTCTGCAAGTCTCTTCTGATGGATATTTTTCCTTCAAAATGCCACTGTTGCCTTTTAACAAAGCAAGAGCATTGCATTTAAAAGTGGTTTAAACCCCCTCTGCGTTCAGTTGCAGAATTATTTGTTTCACTGGGTACAGAAACAGCTGGATTTTTAAACAGAGAGACCTTTTAGATCCCTTGTAATTGCAGGTCTAGATCCTTCTCTAATTGTGGTCTCTTTCTGGGGAGCAGAAACCTCTTGTTCAAGGCAACTTGGAAAGCTCTGGGAATTAGGAATCAGTTAATCAGTGCTGGGAAGATTGAGATACGAGCTGGATAGAAAGGGAGAATGGAACAGATCGTTCTGGGGTGCTGGGGAGCCCAGCAAAGCTCACAAGTGTGTGATGAGACAGGAGGTGTCAGTCTGTCTGTCCATCAGGAAAGCCGGGGAGATGCACAGGCTGCTGTTGGAAGTAACAGAGGGAAGTCTTAAAGCCTCTAACAGGTCCTCAGGTGGCTTCGAGGTGTGTAGGTACCTACAAGAGGCAGGCAGATCAATCTGTGCTCAGAAACCCAGCTGGCAGCAGAGCTGGGCTCTGCTGGTACCTTGGTTTGGGTAAAATGCTGCACACAGATGGTTCTGCATGTGACACTCATGGAAAAGGCACTGTCACACTCTTATTGTTCTTATTGTCTCCAGGAGCAACCTGTGAGTGGCACAATTTAGTAATATCTCCGTAATCCTGCCCCACAATCAGTCTCCTGGCAGACTGAAAGCACCACAGCTTGTTGAAATTTTTATTTTACTTTTTTTTTAACCTGTCCTGAAAAGCTGCTCTGCTTTAAAAGCCCTGATAATCAAACGCTGCTCATTGTCTTCACACCATGTGGGAGTTCAGCTTCAAAGCCTTTGTGTACAAAGACATGCAACAAAGATTTATTCCTTTTAATTTATTTTTTCCTAAGTGTGGGGAAAGTCAAACTACCATCAAACAGACTTACACTGTCATTGGGCTGCAAGGGCAAGCAGTCTAATTTAAGGTCATGGACCAGCTTTGGCACTAAAAGTCTTCTGCTTTTAGATGACATGAGGTTGTTTTAGATGTATGTTTTGTGCAAACTTGCATCTAGAAAATTTAAGTAAACAAAACTTACGTCTGCATTTTGCTGTTCCTTTGGGCAGCTGAGAGCTTTTGGGTGCACTCAATAAGTGATATTGGCTTCTGCCTGTGTAAATACATTTTTTGTGTGTATTCTATTTCTCAGAACTGTCAGTTTTTAGAATATTTCACCCTTAAACAGAAAGAAAAAGAAACCCACTGTCTGAAATGCTTGTCACGTCGCTTGGGGGAAGGCACTGTTAGAGGGATTGCAGTCCTAACAGCATTTAAAGGGTGGATCCCGAATATTCAGCTCTTGGCTGGAAAAACGGCTCCCAGACTGCTGAAGTCCTTTCAGTGAGCCATGCCTAAGGGCAGTGTTGAAACAGCAAACTGTCTTTTTAAACATTGTAAGGTGCAGTCCTGTAATCACTTATGTCCTCGTCTTTAGGATTGTTAAATCCCTGGTGGCTTTGGGGAAAAATAAGGATGCATTTGCAGCTTCTAACTAGCTAGTTTTGTCAGTCACTGTTTCTGAAATGCTGTAAATCTCTATTTTGATGCCAGGAATAATAATACGAGGGACTTTCATACACAATTTCAGCTCTTTAATGGGATGCTTGGAGCCTAGTACATCTAATCCCAGTGGATTTGAGTTTAAATTGCACTTCAGAGGCTACAGATCCTCTTAGTTACCATGTAAAATTGCAGTCTGGCCTTCTTCATCTCTCCAGTTGCCAATATGCCATTCTTTCTCCATCACCTCACTCCCTTTTTCTCTGCAGGAGAGGCTGTTACACGCAAACTGCCTCTTTAGAGAGTCCTGCATAAGGTTAATATTTGTGGGATGCATTGCCTGTATTTATAAAAGGGTGGAAACAAATTTCTTCCCCCTTAACCCCTGAAAGTGCATGCTTATTATAATAAAAAGCAGGATTATCTGGTGTGATAGCTATGCAGGGATACACATCCATTTCTATTCATAGCCCTTTTCTAAGCTATTCAGGAAACCTGATTTTTGTTTAGGATAAAATCTTTCCTGCTAAAAGATGTTGCAAAAAAAGGTTTCCCTGGAAAAAGCTGCAAGGGTTGGGAACTCAGCTCGGCTTAGTAATTTGTTTGTTTATTTAAAGGGTTTGGGGTTTTATTTTTTGGTTGCAAAGACTGAAAAATGGCTCCCACAAGAAGTAAAGCAACAACCACAAAATCTTGCAACCGATTTATATAAAGCTCTACATTCGAAAGAGTGGAAAGATGACAATTCTCGGAAATTGCTTTCAGTGAGAAGTGGCTTTGAATGTTCCCATGAAAATCAATCACGTTCCAGCCTCTCGATTGCATTCCGTGGATGCAGGAGACTCCTGGGATGAGCTTTCTCACTTCAGCTCGTGCGCTGGGCCGTGCGGCACACAGCTGGGGCTGCATTTAGCTGAGCATTAGCAGGACATCCTGGAGACATGTCAGGTTCTAGAAACGCAGGCAGTGATCAATTAAAGGTGGGGTTTTGGGTCTGGCTTTATCACTCATCTGCAGGGACATTGTTGGCAATTATTCTCCGTTCATCTGCAGGGACACTGTTGGGAATTATTCCCTGTTCCTCTGCAGCACTAATGCTGTTTGCCTCTGACACTGGATTTATAAGATGTAGTCTATTGTTTGTCCAGAGTCCATGAAAGCCAATTACATCAAGAATAGGGGGTTTACTGCATCTGTGCTACATTCAATTAGGCTCCTTTAATAATCTCAACTAGCGATGGAAGTGTGTGGCCATATATCATCTGTTCATGTCTGAAACTCTGTCAACCCTAGAGGAGGCTGTGCCACCCTCCCAGTGACGTGTGAAGAAAGCTGTTCACATCCACCCAGCTCAATTAGATCTGGAGTTTACGGCTCTTAGCACAGAAGGGCCATGGAAGAGGGCTGGGCTGGATGAAGAGAAATTGTTTATTTTATGCCAGCTGACTGTAGTATTTACTGAGCACTTGGTGAACAGGTTGGTTAAACGCTGCCAGTGTTCTGGGCTCCACTTAATAAAGATTCAGGCCAGAATATGGGAAATGAGCGGTGCTGATTGCACAGATTTATTATCATTTCTTGGCAACTGAGAAGGATGATAAATCTGAGCATTGCTCGCTCTCTTAGTCGCTTGGGGTGCTGTGTTAGTCACAGATCCTGTGGCTCTGTTTCTAGAACAAGGCAGGGCTCAGGCACACAGCTTTCCAGTGAAATCTGAGCATCACAAGGTCACAAGAAACACCTTCCCTCCACCCCACAACCAGTGGCATCCCACAGAGAGCTCTTCTCCCCCACCCCCCATGCTGTTTAATAATTATTAAAAAATTAATATGGCTCATAAACTCCCCTGTCAGCATAGAATATGAGTATGAGCTTGAGTGACCCCCCGCCACACACAGGGCATTCGTTCAAGGTGGCTTCTCTGGTGCTGCAAGGAAAGCACAGTGTGCCTGTGGGCAATAACACAGAGGGCAACAAACACAGCTGCTGTTCTGGTGGAACAGGGTGGTTTTCCTTCCCCATCACGTTTGGAAACATCGGATGTCGTGGCAGGACTGAAGTTAGTTGGAGCTGTGTTGATTTAAGGCTAATAAAGGCGGGGAGCTAATGGGAATCAGGCTGGGCTCTCTCTGCCTGGCACATCCCAGGGCGATGGCTCTGCCTGGCTGCTCCTGCTCCTCCAGCTGAGGAGGGCAGCTGCAGGGACGATGCTGCAGGTGCAGGCTGGGCTTTACTCAGGGGTTACTCCCTGTTGGAAAGAGCCTGCTGTATTGATGCCTTAGGATTTTAGCTTTTCTGTTTTTCATGTATTTGTAATCCTGCGATTCTTTAGTGTATAGCTCTAAACTCCACACACAGTGTCATCTACTGCCTTCCCATTTTGGTCAGACAAAGCAATTCCTCTCCAGGCCTGGCAATCAAGGACACCTCACTGGCTCAGGCCCCGAGAGATGGAAACAAAAGTGAGTTGGGGGGAGCAAACTTGGGGTAAATGACTTCATTACCTGAAGCTGTAATTGGAAGATTAACCCCCAATATGCAAATGGGCCAAATTTATAAAAGTGTGAAAAGCTGTGACCCATCATATATTTTTTTGAGTGTAGCCCCTGGGGGGCTTTGTCTGCCCAAAATGTACCTGAAGGCCCTTCAATAAATAGAACCGCTTTTATTCTCTTGATTTTGTCTGGCCTCTGTTTTTAGGTAGTCCCGACAAGGCATCAGTTTTTTATTTCTCTTGTTCCTCTCCACCCTGTCCCAGTTACATTAACACAGCCTTATACTTAGGGAATGTTTAAATGGTTTCCTAATTAGGGATGCTTTTCTGAATAAGCACCTCAAAGAGCTTTTGAATAAACTTCTTCAAATTATATAGGATTCTTCATTTTGTGGTACTCGCTGTTACTTGCAAGATGTGCTTAACTTGGGAGCATTTGTTAATGATGCTTTTTAAAATCCTGTGGTTTCCAGTAACATCTTAGGGAGCAAATGAGAGGGTTTTTCTGAGAAACTCAGATGTCAGGGTTTTTCAAATGTATGACAACCTCCAGGTATGTAGCATACTTGTGTTATAAATAGAATGAATCAACGGTTTAAAAAAATTTGCTTGATCAAGCTTTTCAGAAATAAAAGCATAATGTGGTCCCTTGAGCACAACAATTTCTTTGATTACCTTTTTATTGTTCTTTTGAAGCCGATAGACATGCAGTGATATAAATCCCATGCAAATGAGAAGATATTTGGTTACAACAACACTTTTTTTTTAGGGAGTTGAATTATTTTAGTGTGCACGTTGCACTTTTTCTAAGCCAAACTAAATGATAAGAACTGAAAAAAACCTCCAACTTATTCTTTCTTGTAATGAAATTCAATTTTAAAACATCTTTTGTAGATACATCAGCATCTTTTCTTTCTGCCTTCCAATGCTTTTTTTTTTCCCAGAAAAAAAATACGATTTCAGTCTATTCTTCTTTCTTCTCTGTATTGCTCATCCAGGAGAACAGCTGATCCTTAATCCCATTTCCTCCATCTCATCTTTTCACGTGGCAGTGTACCTGTGCAGTTAGAGCACTACAAAGCTCTTTAACAACTCCATTTTCACATCTTGCAGTATTTTGTTTATGAAAATGTAGCAGCTAGCTAAGTTAAAAGCAAACTGCAGATGCATGTTTGCACTTCCTTCCTAGATTGTTGGGTTTTCTTTTCCTCTGTTTCATCTTCAGTGTTGTTTAATTTAGAAAATACATACGACTGAATAATTCAGACGTGGTTGTAGCTTCATCCTGTTAATGGGCGCCACTGAAGAACTTTGTAAAAGGGGAGAAGCCAGTCAAGGTGATCTTTGCTTCACACTCAGCAGTATGTATGTGTGGGTGCATGGCTCCTTTTGGGAAATCCACCTCACTGCTGTCCTTTGTGCTTGTGTTTAGAGCCAGTCTTTGTGATCCTGCCATCCAGTGGACAGGACGGGTTTGGGTTTAGTTTTCTGTGCCCTGCTCATTTACCAATTTCTGTCACTTTGAGTGCCTTGTCTCCTTTTTCCTTCTCCTTTTCCCTTCCATGCTGGTTCCTACGTTTCCCTGATCCTGCTCTCCCTGCTGTCCAGGTGGCATCACTGGCAGTGACGGCAGGGTGGTTTTCAGAAGGATGAAGCCTTTAGCACAGGGAGAACAACTTTTCCTTTAGTTCTCAATTCACCTACTTTTGTCTGAAATTGGGAAAAGTGACTGTGGGTGAGCCTGAATGGGGCTTGCAGCCACCTGGCCTAGTGGAAGGTGGCAGAGGCTTGCAATGGGATGATTTTTAAGGTCCCTTCCACCCCAAACCATTTTGCGAGGCTGTCGCTTGGCTTGGAGGATAAGTGCAAATGTATAGCTTGAGATTCAAGTGACTGAAACTCCATGATCTCACAATTGTCAGCTATGATAAGAGCTAAGATATTTTATCTTTTGATATTTGATCTGTAAACGTGGCCAAACCATTGTATACACATGTGGGCCCTGCTGCTGCTGCTTTGTGCTGTGCAGCAGACCAGCAGCTGTGGGTGATGCTGCTCACACCCCACTGTGTGGTTTTGGGGCTCTTCCTTGCCCTCTGCTTTCCCTACACCCAGTCTATCATGGCAAACAGCAATGAGGTGTTTTAGGCAGAGCTTTCAGCATCGAGGAATGACTGAGGAACGAGTGTGGAGATTGAATAACCGCCTCAGTGCTGCAGTCCTATCAAAGCAATTTCTATAGTTGTCATTTTCTGCTATTAAGCTGAACAATGAGACTCTCCAATAAAATCATATGAAATAACAGCTCATTAAAAGCCCTCCTTAATATATAGCATGCTAATTAATGTCAGTGGGGTGCAAGCTTGAATGGCAGAATAGGCTATAATGTTTAGAAAGTAGGTAAAATAAAAGAAGATATTTTATCATTAATGACCTTTTAGTAAACCTAATGAAATCCTTAATGGCCTGAATACATTACTGAGGCACTCCCAATTGCTTTGCTACCTAGTCCATTCTTCCTCCTTTTCTCACAGACATTAAACTGGGCTTTGTTTGTGAAAAACAAAAAGCAATAACGTCCCAAGGAAATAAGAACTGGAAGAAGGAGTCTGTGCAAAAGGAGAGCAGAGAGTTCTCAGCCCTGCTGTCCCTGGTCCTGGTCAGGACTGGGTGCAGGACCGTGCTCTGTCCTGCCTTGGCTGTGCTGCCTGTGTTTGTATTCAGGTTTGATTGCCCCCGTGTTTACGTGGCTCTCAGTAAATAGGCCAGGGAGCAAATGGGCCTCTTTTATTCCCAGGCTCTCCCTAGGTTAACTTCCATATTCATTCCTAATGAATAGCTGCGCTCTGGCTTTTTATACTCCTACCAGCCATGCTGTGCTTGTGCTGTGACTCAATTAAAGGACTTTATTCTGCAGGGCTTTTAGTCTTTCACGTGTTGCCAGCCTTAAATATAACTTGCAAATGCTGATTAACTCTGCCTTAACCTTATCCCAAAAGAAGTAGCACAAAAAAGGGAAAAATGAAAGGCCTTTGCTTCCTCCCATTTCCTGAATGAAATTTAGTGGGCTGGGGAAGGATGTAAGTGCAATCATTTCCTGGCTTAAACTGAATTTTAAGATGGAAAATGTCCCCATTCATCTGGTCATAAAAGACATTCTCCAGTTCTTTACTTTTCCAGCACTGGAGAGGGATCAGGATCGTTCACTAACTTGTTCACTAACTCATTCCTGTCACTAGAAGATAACTTCCTTCCCATTACTCCCTTTGTGTCATACTTGGTGCAATTAACTTTAGTCTCCTACCCCAAAATGTCTGAAACTCCCTGATAAGATTGAACCTAAGGTCCATCCCAGCTGCAATCTGGAGTCACCTGCAGTAATCACTGTTCCTAAGATGGGATTGGGGAACCTCAGAAGACAAGAGCCCCTGGCTTGCTGTGCAATCGTGTTTCAATCAGCTCCATGGAACTACGAAATGGGCTGGCACACACTCTGCTGGGCAAGTTAATTCCTTGTTTAGCTCCAAGCACTAAAAAAGCTTCTGGCTTCCCCTCCCAGCCCTGTAAACCAAGGAGGAAGGGAGCACAAATCACCTTGAAATCAGAATTTGGGAGCGTAGCAGCATCAGCCAGCCCTGTTTTGTTTTCTCAATCATCCAGTGAGAAGCGTGATGCTTTAGGAGAAAATGCCCAGGCTGTTGGCTGCATACAGGGGGGCTTGGATGCATGACAGAGCCAGCAGTGGTGATGACCAGGTGGTGAAAAAAGACCTGCAGGAATCACGAAAGTCTGACAGGAAGGAGAATCCAGCCAATGTCTGGTTAGTGGGGTGTCCTCTTGGATGCTGGAGTCAACTCCTCTCTTCTGAAGCTGGGAAAAAGAAGATGCTGTGAAGACACAGTCCTGAGGCAATGAAGGATATTCTTTCTCAGAAGCCTGCAAAAAAAGTCTGGTCATGTCTTGACAGAATTTAATTCCCATTTCAAACTCCCCCGTTTCAGGAATATTTTGGTCTTTCAGTGTTAGTGAAACTTCATTCAAAACAAATTCAAAATCAGCTCACCAGTGAAAAGTCTAGGAGCCCTTTCTTACACCCGAGTCTTGTCCCTGGAAGATTTAACATGTCTGACAGTTTCGTATTTTGTGTTGAAATGTTCCCAGTTCAGGGTCACTCTGAATTTCAGGTCCGAAACCCTTCTGCTGATGGAAATGATTCATTAATCCCTGGGCTTTCATGGGCCAACTCTAAAGCTCACAGGAGGGAATCAATGTTGCTGTCGTCCTTAAAATGCTTCCACAAGGCCCATATCTTGGAGAGAGGACACAAGCTAGAAAATACCTAATAATAAAATCAACCAAAACAACTTCCTCCTGCTGAAACAGCAAAAGGCTCTTCTATACAGATTTATGTTGTCCTTCAGAATGAATGATTTTCCCCAAGGCTCACACTTTGGTGCTTTTCCAGAACCAGGAATGTGGTTCCCCAAACTGCAGGGCAAGCTCAAGGTTTTTCTCCTCCATGAGCTCGTGCCCAGGACAGGTCCCACATGAGGGTGATGTCCAGCCCTTGCCGTGGCTGCAGTCCTGGAAGCAGAGTGATGGGAAGTGATGGGGTTTATTTGTTTGTTTTCTTTTGCACAGAGCACAAGGACCTTCTGGCTGCCCAATAATTATTTGTTTGTCTACTGGAGAAGAGAAATCCAAACACAAGTCATGCATACAGAGTTCCTGCATGTTACTGTCTAGAACATTTTTCCTTTCAGTGCTTGATAAGTTCCTTTTTCCACTGAGCCGAAAGGTTTTTCTGAGCTATTTAACTTTGTCTCTGTGACAGTGTTGAACTTGCACTAAATTTAAAGAGGGAAAAAATGCATATACAGCATTATTAACTTGCCATTTTCTTATTTAGGCCACAGACAAATTAGAAATTATTCAGGTTACCCAGACAAAAGCTACATCCTCCCCAACCCATCATCCTTATTACGGGTGAACTTTGTGAACTCCTCCGTGCAGCTGCTGAGCAATCACTGCTGCTTGGTGGATGCAACTCGGTCCTTTCCTTCACACTCTAATCTTTCTCATTATATTTTATAAAATCTGTCCTGTAATGCCCCTCATTCCAGAAACATTCTTTCTTCTTTCCAAACGTCTCTGTGCAGCAGAGAGCAGGTTTCCAGCTGGATAAACCCACAGCTCCAGCTTTCAGAGGAGCTGCCAGCGAGAGACAAGTCTGAGCTCCAGTGGCACTGAGGTTGGAGCAGCCTTGGCTTGGGCAGGAGTGATGAGACACAGCCCTGGGCTATAAATCGCAGTGGCTTGGGAACGAGGGGAATTCGTTCTGCTTTGCCTGAGGCAAAGGGCTGCCACGCTGTCACCTGGGTTTCTTACACTCTCCTTTTCCTCTGTCATGGTAATAAGTACCAAGAAAGCTGCTTGTGAAAGACTTTTGAGGGAATCCCTTGCTACCTGCTACTAGTTTAACTTGTGTAATGCCAGCAGCGGCAGCAGAGGGACATCTATTTCTGGCTGCTTTGCTGGCAGGTTTAAATAAAGACTGTGGACTTTGTGGGACTTTGGAGCAGCCTTTCTGGACCACGAGAAATTCCCTGCAGCTACAGCGGTTTGCTAGCAGTTGTCAAGGGAAGGATGACAATCGATGAGCTGCAGTTCTGCCTGCTGCATGGAGATCTTGGTGTTTTCCTTTACCCTGAGCTCCTCAGTGGCATGAGAAAAAAGCTATGTCAGTGTGTCTGACATTTCTAATAAGGAAGTGTGGTAGCAGTGACTCTTTTTTTCCCCAGCGAATCTGATGAAGAGGAAGCCCTAGTGAAGCATTCATGCCCAGGAAGAATCAAGATGTGCAGTTTACCCACCACTTTTTCATGTCATTACATAATTGTTTTAGCAGCTTCCCTCCTCACGGGCTCCACACACATCTCGGTGACCAAGTTATTTGCTGGGATTTAACACAGTGCTGTCTAAACAGAGTGTCTGTGAACATAATCCTTAATGATGTGCTGGGGGCACACACTGCTTGTGGAAGTCTTGCCTGTGATTAATCAATTAAGCATAAGATAAACCTAACAGAGTTTTGGTAGACGGTTTGAAACCTGCCGAGGCTGAACGTGCATCTGTTTTGTTTGCAGTTCCACATTGGTGTTTCAGTATTGTCTGAAATCAGACAAGCACAGAAATAAAATAACTCTCCAGTTGTTGCTGTGCACAGTAGTGGGTCTTTCAGGAGTGATAGCATCTGCTTTTTGGAGAAAGCCACCTTTTTGTACCAATAGTACCATTTGTTGTACAGACCTGGACAGCAGTGATTCGACACTCCTGGGTGCAGGTGGGTAAGAGACTGTGGTTTGAGTTTGCTGATCTCTGAGTTCGTGTGCTGAGCAGGCTGGGTCCTGGACGGGACTGGCAGAATTGCCATCTGGTCAGAGATCTTGGAGCTCTCACCAGTCCATTACAGGTCTTTGCTGAACTTACGAGCTGTGTCAGTGAAGATGAGAAAACCAACAGCGGCTCTTCGGCAGTGGAGTGTTCCTGCTGGATGGCACTGGTCCCTTTAGGATCCCTGCTTGCTGTGAGTCTTCCAGCAAAATGCAGACAATCCCTTGAGCACCCAAGTGTTGGCATCACGTGCAGTGCACGTCTCTTACTCTCCCCAGGTAAACAGAGAGAAATAAAAGAACAGCAAAAGCAATGGACAGCTTTGAATTAATTTTCATGCTCCACAGTAACTGTAGGAAGAGGTGGCATTTCAGAAGATAGAGATGCATTTTATTTTTCATTTACTTGCCTTCAGAAGATGTGGTGGCTCCTGCTGATGATGTTGCTGAGAGTTCATACTGAAAAAGGACAACTAATAATTTATGGGAAGACCACTTTCCCCTGCATCCTGTTCTCACCTAAAGGGATGCAGGATTTGGGCAGAACACTCTGTGACACGGCTTGTGCAGCTTTTACCAATATGACACTCTCTAAATTTACTGTTTATAAATAATTTCGGCATATAAATTAGTGATTATAAATATTGGCTGCAGCTAAAAACAATCTGGTACAACCCACCGAGCCTTGTCTGCCCCTCAGAGAGCCGTTGTTTTGTTGAGGAAGGTAACAGATGAGGTGACAGAGCTCTTCTCTGAGGTGACACTTGTTTTTCCTACTTGCCATTGCAGTCAGATATGTCTCTGGATATAAATGTAGAGGAAGATATGTTGCCTTCTGTTCAGCAGCTTTTCCTTTTCATGCTCAAGTCCCTAGAGGGAAATATGCTTCAGTGGATTAGGATTCTTGCTAGGCATCAATGCAGTCTTCTGCTATTAAATTAAAATTAACATCACTGCCAAGAACCTGCTGTGTTCAGGAGCCAATGTCACACATATGAGGCAGGGACAAGAGATGACCATGGAAGAGCTGATGGGTTCCTGCCTTCTTTTCAAAATTTGGAAGCTGAGTTGATGGCTAGATAAGTTTTGCAGCTCAAGAACCCAAATCTGTTTGCAGATATCTCTGTAAATCTGACTTGAGCCTGACTTCTAGAGAGATTTCTGGGGTCATCCCTTTCATTCAGGATGCGCACACTGCAAGAACTGCCTGGGCTGTTGAATTTTTGGGTGCACTTACACCCAAGTTCTAAATAGTACGATGGTAGACTCATCTAATAACAGCAGACTTGGAGTTTGATCATCAGTTTTACAGAATCACAGAATATTCTGAGTTGCAAGGGACCCACAAGGATCATCAAGTCCAACTCTTAAGTGAATGGCCCATACAGGGGTTGAACCACCAATCATGGTGTTTTTAGCACCAGGCTCTGACCAGCTGAGCTAATCTCAGGGTCTCTTCACTAAAACTGGCTTTACTTCCCTTTTTTTTTTTTCCTGGTCTGTAGCTGTGGTCCGTGGCCAATGCCATTCCCTGGAAATGCTGCCATTTCCTCAGCCTCTCCTGAGTGTTACAGACACTGCAAAGGGAGAGTCTGTGTGGGGGACCTTGTGTTGTATCCGAGTGTCTCTAACAAGTGTTTCTAGCAGCTGTGTTCTCAGTTCATTGATTTTTGCTGATGTGACAGTAAAAATAAAAGTAACTGTACGAGGGAGTGAAAAAGAGTGAACAAAAAGCCCACAAACCTCCCAGTGTCTGAAACGAAGCCAGTGCTCGCTGTGAGAGTGGGAAGAGTCCTCTCTCTGCAGATGAGTTCTGTGAGCAGCAGGTCATGCAGACATCAGAGACGATGAAATAATGACTTTGTGTCAGAGCGTGGCTTGTGCTCTTGTGCTTCCATTACTTCTCTTCCCACTCAGAGTACTCATTGTACCATACTTCCAACATGATAAACATATCTGGGATGAAAATGCCTGGCTGTATCCTCATAGAGGAGCTCCTAATTATAGGAGGGAGCCTGAGGTTATGGTGACAATGAATGCACAGTGGTACTTTCCAAAAGGGCTCCTACAGACCTAATTCTGCCTTGTCTTGCGTCTGTTCACGTCAGCATTTTGGGGTCAAGTTTTTCCCATGATGGACAGGTTTTCAAAGGGCATCTTGACTTTTACAACGCTCTGGGTAGATCTGTCTCACCATTCTCACTCTAATAGCTGAATATTTGGAGCCACAGAATACGAGTTATTAATAGCAGCTCTCCGTGGATCTATTTGTGACCATAGTGCGTAGCCTGTATGTGGTAGGTGGACATTGTTGGGAAGGTAGATGCAGCAGTGAGAAATATCTGAGTAAAGTAATACTTCTGGAGGGAGCTGTACTGTGTTTTTCGTGGACATTTCAGCTGCACATTGTGAGGAGTGAAAAGATGTCAGTGAAGAGTTGTTGTCAGCCTTGCACAGCAGTGCCCTGGCCTTTGTCACAGGCTGCTCACGTTGGGTTTGTGTGGCTCAGCTCAGAGAAACGGGGTAAAAAATATAACAGGGCACGTTTGGCCTGCAGAGCCGAGATTAGAGGGACAGGAGATGAGCTGGGCCCAGCCTGGCACTTGGAGCAGGAAGTGGATTTGCAGGCTGGAGCTGCAGAGGTCGAGCACTCTGCAAACACAGCTCTCATGAACAGCCCGAGGTCAGGAAGGCTTCCCCTTCATCAGCTGAGATTTTGGTTCAGTATCTTCTGTGCCAGTTTCAATGCAGGCTATTGCTAAATTCCAAGCCACTAAGTTTGAAAGTCTGCAATCCATGCATAATTTGTAAAAATTGCTTAAAAATAAGATCGTAATTAGTTCAGCGGGAGGCAATTTTTAAGGAAAAAAATATTACACCATGAAAACTAATAGAGCCTTGATGCAATATTCAAAGTACCGGGGCCTGCTTTTAGTTATGCTGGTTTTCTCCAGAAATGGCCCATAAAAATTTATATTATTTTAGAGCTTTAATTAGCTAAGTATGTAAACTAAAATAAATAAGAGTTTTGGAGACATTCAGAGGGGAAGAAAAGACAATATAAATATTCATTCTAATTCTTATTTAGATGAAGAGTAATTATTTCCTTTGATGTTAAATCACCTTTTATTTTTCTCACTCGATCCATGAATTTTCTCTCTGCTAACAGAACCTTGGGATTTTATTCCCAACACTTTGGCCCTGTCATTCTGCTTTATTAAACTGGCAGTTTGTTTGAACACTTCAGTTACTCATTAAATTTTGCATTTTCTCTAGCTGTATTAATCACTGCTTTTTACGAACTGGGAATGTAAATGATCCCTTTGCCATCGACACCGTGGGATAATTTGCCTTTGTAAGAGGCTCCTCAGCATTTCATGCAGTTTTCCTAGTCTTGTAATAAGTGGGGCTTTTTCCCTTCGCTGTAAGATTTACTTTGGATCCTGCTTTTTATTATTGTTTCCCACAAAGCGATTCCCCCCAAAAGTCAGATTTTCATAAAACTAGCAGTCCTGTTTACGTGCTGCGCTGGCATTAAACTGTGCACATGCAAATGGCAAAATGCAAATGTGGGAATGTGTTGAAGGAGCCACACTGTGGCTCGGGCAGAGCAATTGCTTCTCTCAAATCCCAAGCGTTCCAAGCATGCTCGCGCTGGTGGAAACTGGCTTAAATCCCTTGGGAAAATTTAGCTCGCAGAGATCAATAACGTGTGAATGTGGCACAAAGAGCCTGTTCACAGAGATGAATTCCATCGCTGATAACCCGGCTGTGGTGTGGCACAGGGACAGCAGCCAGGGATGTGGTGAGGGCAGGGAAATGCCTGTGTGTCTCTCTTGGTGTTTTACACTTGGCTGTTCCCAGCAGAATTCCTCACAAACATGGATGCTTTGCAGTGAGGAGCTCCAGAAGAAATGGCCTGGTTATCTCAAGAGCTGGGAAGGGAATCCTGTGCTCTGGCTGGGGTTGATGGGGTTAGGATCACACGGAAATCTCATTCCTTGCCACAGCTCAGGAGGATGAGGAAACAATCATAGAGTGTCCTGAGCTGGAATGGAGCCACAGGATCATCCAACCCAGCTCCTGGCCCTGCACAGACACCCCAACAACCCCACCCTGTGCATCCCTGGCAGCGCTGTCCACACACTCCTGGAGCTCTGGCAGCCTCGGGGCCGGGACCATTCCCTGGGGAGCCTGGGCAGTGCCCATTTGGCAGTGCCCCACACTCCCATTAAACTCTGGGATGAGCAGCCCGTCCCTGTAACTCTGGCTGTAGGGAATCTGGCACTGAAAAGGAGATGAAGCATTTAGTTTAGGAAATGTTTACAGGTGCATGAGTGCCCCAGAGTTGCTCCAAGACTGCTGTGATTTCTCTAATATCACAGTTGTCCAGTTTTATCAGCAAAGATTCAATCTAGCTTTGAGAAAAGCCAAACCTGGAAGAATTGAGCAATAGGCTTCCTTTGGCAAGTGGTTGTGATGCAGAAAACACCAATGTTTTTATCTCTGAGACCTACACTCAGATGTCCCCTCTGGTAACCTCATCTCCCTGGGATAGTTCAGGTCTTCTCTCTGTTTCCAAGAGCTGTGCAATAAAGGCACTTCATCCTTTAAGGACAAAATCCACTGGCTGGGGGTCCTGGGACTTACTGAAGCCAGAGGACAATTAGATATCATCTCTTGGAAGGCTCAGAGAGGATAAGAATGACCAGGCTGCTCGTGATAGAATAAAAGAGGGGAGAGCCTGGAAGTGCCAAAGGATTGAGCTGTCTCAGGGCAAAGGCTCAGGGCCAGTTGGTTTGCTCCTGCTGGATGCTGAGGGAATGACTGCAGAGCTGCTGCTCTCTGCACCCACCAGGCTCTGTGTGTGTGTTTGAGTCAAATAGATCAAAACACACTTAGACTGCTGCGTCTTTCGGCAACGTCTTTCATGCAAATTGGGGCTTTTTTTTCAATAAATTACCCTTAATTTGAATCAATAAAAAAATCTGCTTTTCCATTACTGTGTGATGACTCTCTCTGGCTCCCTAGTGAATTCACAAATCTGTTTCGTGTTCAAGCCTCCAAATTATTTTGATGAGAAATAAGGCGAAGCAGTATAAACTAAGTTTTTTGCATGACTTTTCAGGACCAGGTGTCTGCACTCTAATTTGCCACATTTTGATGCCACCCTCCTTGTGTTTTAGACGTGGGAGCAGAAGCTGAGTCTCATTCAAATTTGTGTTCTCGTTATTGCTATTCAGAGTCTGAATACTCGTTGGTGAAAGGCTTTAATACTCCAGTAAGTTCAGGAGCAGCTGCTAAGTCTATTTAAATTATACTTTGTTCCAAGCTCAAATTGTCAATAAAGGAGTTTTTTCCTTCTATGAGATGCCCTCATAATTTTTCTCAGGGTAAGTTTAGGCAGCAACCACCTGAAGGTATTTTATTTACTTTTTAGGTACGGGTAAGCATAATATTTCTACACTTTTTATTTGAAGCCTATTGCCATCTTCAACTGCCTTACCAGATTTGGAAAACTCATTTCAGAGGTCTGTAAAATCCTGAAATCAGGCTGGAAGAACCTGGTGCAAAATACTTTATTCACAGCTTTGATATGTCCAATAACAAGCAATTATTTTTTTGTTCTTTGAGGCCGAACCACTATAAGGCTTTGAGGTTGAAACCATGAATCACTTGAGACAATCAGAAAATAAAAGCTTGCACTGATCAAGGGCTTTTATTGCTGAAATTACAACTCAAGCTTGACCACAAATAGACATCCCTTTTCTAGTGGTGGTATTTAGGTTTTTGAAGTCTGTATGGTGAGTCCTACAGGAATGGGTATATCCTCTAGCCATTTTGACTTGTGGAAACCTCTGGACTACTCTCCTTCCCCTGGAATATTTTTTATGAAGGTGCAGACCACTGTACAGCAAATTTAACTGTCCTGGCTGGCTTGTTTTTCAGTCATCTTTAAAATAGTCTGCAGTGTGTCAGACATCCAGGAAAAAAAAGTTAGGATTTGAAAAGTGTGATCTGGGTGGATGGGGGAGAATGTGGCATCAGAATGATTTGCTGCATGAATCACTGTGACTCAGTGTCCTTTACGTACTTGCCTGGGGTTGCAAAAGTCTGGAGTCAGAGCCTGAGGGGGTTGCTGCCTTTTCCTCCCCTGGCCCTGCTGCAGTCATCCCGCAGTGTGGGAAGCACAGCTCAGGGGCACGGTGACTGCGAGTGTGGGACAGTGTGGGGGAGAGTTCTGAAAGAAATGCCTCAAAGAGGCAGAAAATATCCACCATTTCTTGTTCTGTGCTCCTCTAATTGTGTTTTATCATTAAAACCTAATGAAGTACGTGCTGAGAAGTGCCCGAGCCGTTCAGGCTGGGTTTAATTCTGCGGTTCCCAGCATGGGAAGCCCAAGTCTGCATCTGCAGCAATTAACCTTGGTCACCTCCTCACCAGGCCGAGTTTAGAGCTCGGAGCTTCCCCTGGTTGCTCATCAGGCACCGCAGCTCTGCCCCTGCCCCTGCTGCAGCTCCGTGTCCAGGCGCTGGCACAGCAGAGGTGTTGGCACTGTGGCTTTCCTTGGCACGGGGTGACAGTGGCACCGAGGAGCCGAGCTGCTTTCTCCCCCCTCTGCCCTCTGCAAACATTCCTGGAGCTGCGGGGACAGCAGGGAATGCAGAGCACTGCACCAGGCAGAACAGACCTGGAGCACGTTCCGTGTGCTCCTGGGGAGACCCTCGCCAAGGGGAGCGCCCCAAAAGAGTCCCCAGAGAGTTGAGGGACACTCTTTATGGAGGCTTTTCTCCTTATTTATAAAGCAGAGGTGGAGCTAGTCAGACTCATCTGATTTTACATCTCATTAGCAAAAGGGAAGAAGCAGCAGAGCGAGATTATCCTAAAAGGGGAGTTGGAACAATAAATTGAATTACTTTAAAGTTCGTCCGTTGAGACTCTGCGCTGTGAAGACTTTTAATGCCAGCTAAAGCAATTCAAAGTATCTTTGGAGCATCACAAGAGTGGAGTGAAGAGTGCTCAGAATATTGCTGGTAGTGTGGGGAGCAAAATAAAGGAGGTTGAACCAATCTAATGGATTATCCAATAAACACAATTTATGGTTGACTATATTCCTACAGATTAAGTAGTAGGAAAATCCAATAGACTATTTAAAAAGGGAACAGAAAAGTATCTTTTTTCACTCCTGTTTGGAACTTGAGAGCAGGCAAGTGTAATGAAGTACAGCAAGTGCATTACGCCAAGAGTTTTGCAAAACATTTTTAAAGTGTGATTGAAATGTTTTTGTGTGGATTGGAAGTTGATTACAGCACCATAAAACAAGAATTGGAGTTGAGAGGTATCTAAAGATCTTAACAGTTCACTTTTCTTTCACAAGGTCTCCACACTGTGCCTTCAGAAAACAAAATAACACAGCTGAAATAACCCTTACAATGTAAAATGGACCATAATGCACACAATACAGTTATTTTTGTGCTAGTCAGTGTTTGAGTGAATGCCCATGTTTTCTCAAATTGAGTAAAATACAAAAATCAATGCAGAATTGAGGAGAAAGGGCTGGAGCTGGCTTTGGTTTGTCCTTGTGTGAGCAAAATGAATCAGCCTCTGCTCTGGGTGCTGGGTGGTTCCTGGGGTTCGGACACCTATCCCACCCCGTGGACCTGCAGTTCTATTTGAAGACAGCTGGATTTTAGGAAATGAAGAGATATTTATACAGAACATCACACCAAGAGCTGGGTCATGATATATTTTCCCCCTCCAGCCTTTTTTTTAGTGGGCAAGAGGTTTGTAGGCACTGAATTTTTAAGTCTTACTCTTTAAACAGCCCTGTCTGGCCAGTCCTTTCCAGTGTCCTGTGCCCAGGTGAGTGAGATGCCCCCAGTGATCCTGATGAGCTGGGGAGGAGCATTGTCTCAGCTTCTGGCTTTGGAACACATTTTCTGCACTTGCTGTGTGTTTTCTCCCTCTGCAAAGAGTATTTAGCTGTTCAATGAGACGTAGCTCACTTGGAGCTAATGGATAGCTCAGAGACACCTTTGTGTGGGAAGTCACTTAAAAAAAAATGAAACATTTGTTTTGGTAGGAATTTTTTAACTTGCCTTATAAACTGTGGATTTTACAGCCTCTGGCTTCTGGGAAAATATCGTTCAGGTAAATAAAGCAGAAAACTTGCTGCAGCAAACCTGATTGGAGACGACCACTTCTACAATACAAATGGGATTTTATTCATGTAGTACCTAATGTGTCTGCAAAAGCTATATCCCATGAATTTACTCCAAAGCAGTTCTGTCCTGAGGAACAAAGGACGTTGTTTTTCCAAGGTGATGCAGGATTTCCAGATGTCTCCTGACTTTGGATTATCCCCAGGACATCAGAAAATCAGGTCCAGGGTTTATTCAAGAGGGAAGCAGCAGCAGTGAGTTTATTTAGCAGAAGTTGCCAACAGTCAGTGCACAAATGAAAGGCCTCTGGGTGTGAGCACTGGGAAGTCTTTTAATGGCTCTCTTATGTCAGGCACAGGATTTGTTCTTTCTGATGATGTATTTTTATTAGAGGGGAAAGCAAAATGGCAGAGTCAAGCCACGTGCCCCTGAGAGAGGGAGGGAGCAGAAACTTTCCAGCAAGGGTGGGAAGAAGGAGGGTGTGATGTGAGGAGTGTAGGGGAGTTAAATGGCTTTTTCAGGTGAAAATGTAGAATGAATCCTTTAAGTTTTAGCTGATGCGACATGTTGAGATGTAGAAGGAAAAGACTCAGAAGAGATTTTCGGGATTGGGGCAGTCGGTTGTTTACCCCTGAGGCTCAGCTTCTGTGCTGCTCTGAGATGGGGTTTGGGGAGCTCCACCAGCTCCTGTCCTCCCCTCCTCCACTTCCCCAGCCCCACCCCATGGCTGGGCCTGGACCCTTCTCGTTTCATCCCACTGTCACAGCAGCATGGGGCCAGCTGAGAGCTCTGCAAAGCCCAGCTCCATCACAGGCTGAGCAATATTCCTGAGAACTTCAACCCTGTCTACCTTCGCAGAGCTGCTCAGGAAAACATGTTCCATATTGCTGTAAATGCCAATACCCAAGACAGCTTCTTAAGCACTAAATTCCAAGCAAATATTTTGCATATAAACATTTATTTTCTTCATTGTTATCTAGCTCAAAGCTGACCATTTTTCTGCTAAAATGTTGCAGAAGCAACTTAGCTTTTTTTTCTGCTGGCTGAAGCAGTTCAGGTGGATTTATTTGCTGTTACTCAGGGCATTAAAACAAGGTTTTGTACATTTACTTCAGGAGGAATTTCTTGCCCTCTTATTTATGGCAGGTGTGCATTAATGGGGGAGCTGGTTTGGCTTCCATTCTGTTTTGCCAGGGTGATTTAGACTTGCAGCGGTTTTCAAAATCTTTGCAACTGGCCAAACTATTTTTGGCAATTATGCTAGACAGGAAGGGTGAAGGTATTAATTTAAAAATTTGGAAAATGGGTTGGAAAATTGCACAGCCTATTTTCATCCTACACTTACTCCATACAGGGTTTTTTTTTCTTTCTGCTGAAAAAAATCCAAAGTTGGCACAACTTAAAGGTGTAGCTTGAGAAGCAACTGTAAAAAGAGCAGTCAGAGTCACTGTTTTACCACACACTGTCAAAAAATGGTTGTACCTGCTCTTGCAATGTTCTGTCTTTCTGAGATGGCAAACTCAGTGTGCAAAGAGCATGGCGAGGTACAGGCAATCAGATTATTTTGTGATTAGCAAAGCATGGCTACTCTTACTTATTATTCATGGATACTTGAGGTTTGAGATGCTCTCGGTTCTGCTCTAAGTCTGAAAATTGTAAGATAGAGGCCAAAAAGAAAGGACAAAAAAATCAACATAGAAAAGTAAATTTTGTTTTAATAGGTGTCAGAACTGATTTACAAGTGAGTTCTCATCCTTAGTGCTCTGCAATTCCTTCATTGAAGAATTTTTAATTTTTTGTGTGAGTGATCTTAGGTTGATCTCAGGATAAGAACAGAGCTCTGGCTTGAGTCACTTATCCTCTGCTTTTGAGATGAGAATGTAGGATGCAGTTCAGATCCCCTGGGCAGGAAAGGAGGCTAAATGTGTGTTTGAGGGGTTTGCTGGGCTCAGAATGTTGGCTCGGTGCTTCCAGCTGGTGTTCCTGCACGGAGTGCTCCTCCTGCCCTTCATCCCTGGCAGGTGGATCCAGGTGTGCAGCCAGGCTTCTCATGGTTCTTGTGTCTCACGAATATTAAGGCCTTTGTAAGGCTTTTCACATGGTTTGGGGTTAAAGCTGTGACCTGACCCAGTCTGGGCTGATTTTGCTTCTGTGTTAATCACCTCCAGTCTGTGGCAGGGGCAATAGTGTTCATAGAATCCTGGAATGGTTTGGGTTGGAAATGACTTTAAAGCACATCTTGTTCCAGCCCCTGCCATGGGCACATCAAGAAATCAGGGGTCAGCCTGGAGGAGAAAAGGCTCTGAGGAGACTTAGAGCACTTTCCAGTACCTAAAGGGGCTATGAGAGAGTTAGAGAGGCTTTGTGAAGGCGTGGAGTGGCAGGACAAGGGAAAATGGTTTTAAGCTGAAAGAGGGCAGAGATTTAGATTAGATATTAGGAAGAAATTGTTTACTAAGAGGGTGATGCAGCACTGGAGTTGGTCACTGAGAGGAGCTGTGGCTGCCCCAGCCCTGGCAGTGTCCCAGGCCAGGTTGGACAGGACTTGGAGCAGCCTGGGACAATGGAAGGTGTCCCTGCCCATGGCAGAGGTGGGACTGGATGGGCTTTAAGACCCCTTCCAACTGAAGCCATTCTGTAATTCTTTGAATTGAGTCTCTACTCTTACATTCCTCACACTGAACAGCCTGTGGGGTGTTGTAGAGGGATCATGCCTCTCTCCTGTTCCCTTCGAGAAAACAAGCAGCTCTGCTAATATATGTGGAGAAGAAGGAATTCCTTATGTTCTTCATGCCTTATCTTTCACACCCAAGTGAGGCTTGTGCTGGAATGTGAAGATGGAGGTGAGCTAGACAAAATATTAGCATGCTTTGATGCAAAACACAGATCTGAGTCCTCCACCTCTGACGCTCTCAGCTTTGAACTTGAAATCAAATGTGGAGCCCACATTCTGGGCCCTGATTGTTTGTGATTTACACTCTGCTTGATACCAGCCTTGGAACTGGAGGTGGCAAGCGCTCCCAGACAGTGGTGCTGTAAACAGGGACGGGGACTGTGCCAGTCTCCATGTGGCTGGGAACCTGGGGTGGAATCTCTCTTGCAGGAGGAGAATCTCGGTAGCTACTTAAAATGATACAAACAACAATTCTGTTTCACCTTTGGATAGCAAATGGTCTTTAATCATCTGCTGAAGCTGCAGTTTGCCAAGATTAAAGGTAGGGTTAATGCCTGAAAGTAAAGACTTCTGCAGAAAAAGCAGTGTAACCACAGTCTGGGCTTTGTCTTGTAGATCTGTACCTGCTTTTTGCTCTCGGGTTCAGTGGGCAGTGACTCTGTAATTCACTCCTGTATTGCATCAGCTCCTTAAAACACCAACAGGTGTCCGTGCAGTGGTGTTTTACTGTGGAAGTGTGGTTCTGAGTGACCCCAAGCAAGGGGCTGTGGGGAAGAAGAGAGCTGATTTTCATTCTCCAGTGAGTTTCAGGCTGGGGAAGGTGTCGGCTCCCCAGGTTTGAATTCAGACGTGCTAATTGTCCTTATCCAGCTTAAGTCCTGGTGCTCAGAGCTGTCACTGCAGGGGAGGGGGCAATTAAACCTTCACGGCCCGGCCTGAGCAGTGACTGGGGGGGAGCCAGATCACACCCACTGCTGGTGCTGGCTGAGCTGAGTAAGGAATATATTTATACTTTTACCAGCATCTTATGGATCTTGTTGGCAAGCCCAGGTGGAGAGCAGGAAGGGAAGGCTGTGCTTGGGAAAGGCTGTTTCTTGTTACTCTTTCCATGGAGATCTGAAGCCACTTTTAATGTTGGGTATCTTACGAGTGACACAAACTCAGGTTCAGAAAGATGTGTTTTGGAAACTCAGCGTTGGCCACGTGAGAATAAATCCACATGTAGTAAAAACTACAGAGAATCCTTATGAAATCTCTGGAAGGTCAGTGGTGCTCGAAATGATAGTGAGATGTTCGGTAGAACATCTTCACCTTGTACACCCTCTGCACGTGCTGAATTCTAAATAAAACATTTCCAGCAGACACCCTGAGCTACAGCTGGTTTTTTTCCACCCTAGAAACCTGGTCTAGTGGAAGGTGCCCCTGCCCACGGCAGTGGATTTGGAACAAGCTGATGTTTAAGGTCCCTTCCAAGCAAAACCATTCTGTGATAAAAGTCATTTTCATGGTTAACTCACATTGCACGTGGCATCTTAACACCTGGCTTGAGGAACACTGCTTCCCCGAGGCTGCAACTAGGGAAATGAATGGTTATGTTTGTATAACTTTGAGTTCAAGGATATTTCTGTCAGACTTGAATGCATCAGTTGATTTGTGTTTATTTTTGGGATACGGGGGAAAATGAAGTTTTCCTGTAGGCTTTATTAGAGCATGGAGTGGAATATGTAAGGCAAGATTTAAAACTAAATAGCCTATTGTTTCCTGAGGTGTTTTCAATCATGAAGCCTTGCAGTTGGTTTCCCCTCCCCTCCATCTGCAGTGCTGAACCCTGTGAAACACATCCCGCTCTCTGCTGATACCTGACTCCCTTATCTCTGCACTCCTGTGAATTGCAGAATGTTTTCCAGCCCTGGAAAATCACACTTTGCCTCTGACAAAATTCTTCCTCATCTATTTGTGAAGTCTAGTGCCAATGCTGTTGTGAATTTGAAGCAAGTGGCGTGGCAAAGCCCGGGGGAAAGCTCCTGGTGGCTGCAGGCTGCAGGTGCTGGGCAGGAGCCCAGCCTGGCACTCGTGGGGCTGCTCTGTGTTGGGTGTGAGGGCACTGGGGCTGGGCTCCTGGCAGCTCAACACTGAGTGCTTCTAAAGCTGTCTGAGGAGGATTTAAACACCACTGAGTCAGGCTTGTTCACAGCTGAGTCTGCCGGGGTGTCATCTGGTTAAATAGAAGTGACTCTAGCTCCAGAGAGGATTATGCAGTTGGGACCGAAGTGGTTTTCAAAATGAGAATTATAGAATCCCAGAATGCTGTGGGTTGGAAGGGACCTTAAAGATCATCTTGTTCCAACCCTTGCCATGGGCCGGGACACCTTCCTCTAGCCCAGGTTGCTCAGAGCCCCATCCAACTTTGGACTTATGCACATCCAGGGATGGGGTGTCCACAAACTCTCTGGCAACCTGTGCCAGTGCCTCTCCACCCTTATAGTAAAGAATTTCTTCACGATGTCAAATCTAAATCATTCCCCCTTGTCCTATCACTACATGCCCTTGTGCAGAATCCCTCTCCAGAAGGCTCCACTTTAAAACCGGAAAGGAATGAAAGCTGGGCCTGGTTTGCAGGTTTAATTTTCTGGGATGCCAGCAGCTTTGTTGTGTCAGTGGGTTTGGTCCCAGGCTTTTCCATCAGCTGGGCAGGGCAGTTGGCAGCAGGACAGGTGGGACCTGGTGGCAGGACACAATCCCATGGGGCAGGGGAGGCTGAGCCCTGGTGTGGGAAGGGACTCCAGAGAGTGGGATTTTCTGTGGGGATGGACAGGCTGCCTCCTCCTCTCCTGCTTGCTGAGCAGAGCTGGAGGAGCTGACATCTCAGACAGTCTCTGGGATCCTCATTCCCAGTGCAGCCCACCTCCCCACGCCCTGTGTGCAGCATGGTGTGATAAGAACCAAGGGATAAAAAAGGTCTTGATTCCAGGTCTTGCTTCACAAGGTAGGAGTGAGTTCAAAAAGCAGCAAGAAGTCAGGAAAAGCTGCCTTTTCCTCTCTCTCAGTAAAGGGACAGACACCAGTCAGGGTGTCCCTGCAGACCCTGCTCCTGACCTTGGCATACTCTTGCATGCAGTGGCTGTGTCATGTCCGTTGTTGTGCCTCCTCTCTTGTCCATAGCAAGAGATTGTTTCAGTCTTGAGGCAGTGCTAAGTGAAAAAGGGGAGAAAAAAGACTATTTTATATAGAGAGAGAGCTTACTGCAGCTACTTGTCAGCTCCCAATCGTCCCCAGATGGGAGGGGTTGCAGGAGGGGTGTGGAGAGGCAGAACGGGCTGTTTTATAAAGACAGGCACATAAAACGTCGGTGGGAATGGAGGGGAATAATGCAATGGATTTATAGGCTTCAAATGCCTTCCCCAAACTGCTATGCAGGCTGTCACTAAAATGGAAAATAGATATAAGGTTGTATAATGTACCCACAAAGTAGTCTGTGATTTAACAGCAGTACTTACCATTTACATGGAAACAGGCTGCAATTGCTAAAATCAGAGGGGAAGCTTAAAGTCCTAATGTTTGATGGTGGATATGGCTGTAGAGAGCAAAATTCTGCTCACTGGGTTGATGAATTCTGTATGACGGAAGACAGAAGATAAAGTGGTCTGCATACTGGGATCAATCGCTGTGGGAAGAAACATATGAGCATATTTTTTTTCCTTGACTGGCAAGCTCTCAATCCTGAGACATTGGAGTGTTCTGCCCTCAGTTTTAAGGTTATGAACACACGAAATCCTGACAACTCTGTTATTCATCAGGGTGAAATCTTACTCGTATGTACCAAATGTATGGGCAGGCTAAACGGATCTATCAGCCGTGATTTGAGCAGAATATTCTGCCTTGTTAATTTATTTATTTGAGAGGATTAAAGAGAGTCTGAACAGCCATCCCGGGTTCCCTGAGGATTTTGGTAGTGCAGGGCAAGAAGGGCCATTACAGTGGAGTGATGAGATCTTTATCACAATGTGTTCTTGTATCAGGCTTAGGGCCTCGTGTTCGTGCCGTAATAGATTCTTCCAAAGGAACTTCTAAACCCAAAGTTAATTCATCACATCTCTTGGTGGTCTATTTCCCTGTTTAATTACCACATTTTAACAATATGTACCCTTTTTTTCTATAGGGATTTTTTAACCTCTAATTTTCCACTCTTGCTGGCGTTTCTATTTCAGAAAGCACAGGACAAAGCTCTTTTTTCCTCCAGTGTGCAGAGAAGGAGTAAAATTCACCAGATTTGTGCACTTGTGCCCTTGCTTGTTTTTAAAATCTAAGTGGGTTATTTTTATTATTTTTTTAATTATGTTTTTTCTCTCTTGCGGCGGGAAATAAACTTGTGCTTCCTAGTTTAGTTGATACCTCTGCTACAGTCTCTCCCTTCCTCATGAAAGTTTTATGTCCTTGTAAGAGAAGTTCTGCAGTCGCAGACGATGACAGTTAGCAAAGTGTTCACATCTCCCCAGAAAATTGTGTTAAATTGGGCTCTGTGAAGGAGACAAGAGCTGTGCTTATGCTCTCAATATTACATCTACGTCTCCAGGGTTGTTACCATAGCTCAGTGATTTCAAGGAGTTAATATTCCGAGCTTTAAAGGGGATTAAAAACAGAGGGAGAGGTGGAATAAGAGGGGGTGCCCCTGGTTAATGGGGACTAGAGTGCAGTGGAATAGGTTGCTTAAATAACAGCCAGGAGTGAACTTGCTCACCAGCCTCCTTCTTTCTGCTGGTCTTTTCTTATTTTATTCTCCAGTCTATCACAGCAATTATGCCTTGCTGAACACCTGGACATTAAACCTCTGAAGCCTTTTTTGAACGTTTCCAGTAGCCTCGAACTTGTACTGTTGACCTGTTTTAGGTTTTACAAAGAATTTGGACTCATGTAGCCAAATTTTGTACAGCTGACCAGGGATTTCAGCATCTGAGCACCTCCTGAATTCATCCCTCAGTCCAGGAGGGCCCAGTGTCCTGCCCCTCTTGTGCTGGTGGGAAAATTGCTGCTTTTTATTCTTCTGAGTTCTTCACCATTCGACTTTCTGATTTTTTCAAATTTATTGCTTTTATTGCTTCAGTATGAGAAGCATTTGATTAACTCAGTGAAGGAGGTTCCAAGGAAGATTTAGGATTTATTAATATGTATTTCTTTGCCTGATTTTGCTGTGTTTAGAACCACAGCAGTGTTGGCCACTACAATTTTCCTTGGGACCATCAAGTTCCCCTGGAGCTGAAGACTAAACTCTCCATTCCCTACGGAAACCCTGGACAGACACTCCAGTTTGCAGAGCAAGGACCACTTTCCACTTAGGACAGTGCCTGGCCTGCAGAGGAGATCAGGAAGGTGGTTAAAAACCACAGAGTTTCCATCTTGTGTGAAATTTCCTCATCTTTGTATTTGCATTTATTCTGCATCCAAATGCAAATAAATATTTTCAATATTTCAAATCAAAATTAAATTTTAAAATACATTCTTGAGTATTTTTCTGTTTGTTTTCTGTCTATGCTTTTAAACTTTTAAATTAATAATACTGTTCCTTTTTTTTTTTTTTTAGAATAGAGAAGTATTAGATGGCTCAGCTTGTCTTTAAAATAGATTATTCAAAAATAATGTAGAACAGCTGCTTTCGAGCGATTGAGTCATCTCATTTTTTTAGATTAGAATCTCTTGTTTGTTTTGTAATGAAATGCTTTGACACTTGGAACAAGAAATTAAGATAAATATTCAGCATACAAACCACAAGGCAGGTGTTTTTTCCAGCATCCTTCTTGTTCTGGAGAAGTGCCATCTTTCTTCTCCAGACTTGTTTTTGTGCTTTTATAAATTACTCCAGAGCCGGAAATTTCCACAGTTTCTTGAAAATTTTTCACTCTCTGATTCCCTACCATTTCTCTTGCTTCAGAAAATTGAGTTTAAATCAGTTAAGAAGACTGGAAACTTCTTGGTGCCTTCCTTTTACCCGGCTATAATTTGCTGGAGGACACATGAAAATGAGCATATAAGCGATACACTGATTTCTGTAGGAGAACTCCTGCGGCCCAGGGCCATGGATACACACAAACCCACGTGTGGGGCACTTCTGGGCTGTTCCAGCGGGGAAATCCCGCTGACCTGAGCCCGAGGAGCTGCTGCTGGCTGCGAGGAGGGACAGAGGCAGTGTGTGAGCCAGGGTGTGAGCCAGGCCAGCCCCAGGACACGCTGCTGGCACGGGCAGCTGCTGTCGCTGTGCCCGCAGGTCCAGGGAGGAGCAAGGCTGAGACAGAGCTCTCAGATGTTGGTCCACACTCAGGGCAGAGCTAATAGCTAAGAAACAGCACATAGCTCACTTGGAAGAGAAAAATGAGTGGTTTTATTTTGTTTTTCCTGAGCTGGAAGAGTTTGCCTCCTTTTCCAAGTGGACAGCTCTGTTTCCAGGGCTGCTTCACCTGGGATTTGGCTGCTTGACCAGCAGCACTCAGCAATTACAGAAATCCACAGACTTCTCAGCCACACAAATGTTTGTGTAGAGGAGTGGAGAAGCCCTGGTTTTATAAATGGCAGCCTGGAGTCTCAGAGAGCATCAGCTCCTTGTGGTGGTGAGGAGAGTCCTCGCAGAGGTGGGCACACAGCCCGGGGGCTCCTGAGCAGCACATGAACCCAGCCCCACGTACTCACTCACCATCAAAGCCAGCACAGTCAAGGGCTTTGGGCCACCCATCACCACCTGGATTGCAACTAAGATTTCAGGTACTGCTTTGGAGAAGAAGAAAAATACCCCAACCTTCTAGGGGTTTGTTCTTTAAACTCAAACAGACGCTCTGGCAGTGTCTGTGTGTCACAGTTAGACACAGCACCGAGAGAAAAAGGCCAGCCAAACTCGGGAAGAACAAAACCATTCATTTATATGCAGGCGGGTTTTTATACCCTAGGTCGTTGGGATGGTATAAGGTCATTGGATCCCTGGCCATCCACCCCTCAGGATGATTGGCCAGGTCCTAAAACACCCATTCCCAAACAATCCCTCAGATTAACAACAACAAGGTGCAAAACCTCTCACAGGTGCCAGATAGAAGAATTATTTACAAACGCTCTCTAGCTGTTTCTCAGCTAGCTCCCGTGAGAAAACGAGGATGCACACTGACCAGCAGAAAACTGGAAAATCTCTTTGCCACCAAGTTTTCAGTGTCCATATCTGTGTGCACTTTCCTGCCCACTCCAGTCACTCAGAGCCCTCCTGGAGGGAAGCAGAGGAGAGCTCGACCCTGACGAGAGCGAGAATTGGTTGCTGTGTCTGCACCATGTCAGCCTGTAAATATTTCTGCTGCTGGACTGAGTGGCACTGGACTCACGCAGAGCTTTGCACTGTTGTGCTTCTGTTCTCTGTGCTGCGTCCAGGTACAGCTCATGTGCTAAAGTCAAATGTTCTGTTTTGGGGACAAGGATGGCTTCCTCTGAATGTCCTCACCCTGCCTGCTTTAACAGGGTCCAGATCTGCTGGGAAGAGACTCGGCTGCAGAAAAAGTAAACTCACATTTGGCTGTGCCACGAATCTCTCTGCTGGAGTTTGTATGTCCTGAAAAGAGTCTTGGGAAATCCTGAAGTGTGATTTGGGTGAGCAGTTGCTCTGAAAATTGACCCACACTAAAAAACCAAACTGGGGACATTCTCTCAAGTGCTGTTTCCTCCTTGCCTGCTTCTTGTGAGTTGACCCAGGTTGTTTTAAGGTCTCTTGTATCCATTCTCTGCTACAGTCAACAGAAAAATTACTACTGAGTTGGTTTGTTTGTTTTTTTAAAATCAGTGAGTTGTTTTTTTCTTCAGTTTTTTTTTTTTCTTCTTGAAAGGTTTTCTAGCTCTTTTTGCCTTAAGGCGATAGTGGTTTTTTTGAGTTTTTTAATAAGGAAAATTAACTGTTTCTGTAGTGTTTTTAGAACTGCTGAAGGTAGCTGAATACATTTATTTATATGGATGGAGATCAAGGACAAGTGCATCTTGCACTGATATTTATAACCTTCAGTATAATGTGCTTGAAAATAAATACCACTGATTTTGCATAGGCCACTGCCTGACCTGGGCATCCTGTGAATGTGCTGTTCAGTGCTCCAGGTGTAGGAAGTTCCCTTTCTTTTTCCCCAATTCCTATTTTGCTGATTCCCCTTTGTAGTTTTCTAGAATTTCTATTTCTCTAGTTCTTGATGTGCCAATAGAGAATACAAGATTGCATTGGCTCATTCCTACATAACATTAAATTAAATGCATTTTTCTTTCTGGATTTTAGCTATGGCATGGGCAGGCTCATGTCTCTGGATTTAAGTATTTGTTTCTCAATTTAATTCCAATGGTCTTTTTACAGGTTCCCTTGCCTTGAAGTGCCTTGTCCAATAAGAACTCTCAAAATACTGTCCCATGCCGGTTCTTGACTCCCTGAGGGAAGAGCAATGGGTGGACAGATTTTCCTCCTGCCTTTAATTTTTTGTTTGTTTTAAGAACCATTGTGCTCAGATGTCTCTCTTTCTCAGGTGTCTGGCATGTAATAAAAATTTCCACCCAGGTTGTAATTCCTGGAAAGATTAGCTGGTTTTCAATGAAATCACCTGCAAGCTGTCTAATTATAATTCCTTCAAGAGTTCTGCTTCTGGACTTTCTTGTTGCTGGTGTAATTCATGCCCTTTCTCTGTTACACTGCCTTATCTTGGGTGTCAGCTCTGTCTAAATTGTTCTTCTCTGTCCAAATAACAGGCTTCACATGCTCTCACCCTTCTCTGGTGTCAGTAACATCAGTCTTGGTCTCTTATTTATCCTGCTATTATTAAAGCCTCCATTTTTAAACACGGAATATTTATTTTTCCTCAAAAAGCAACATTTTCCTCCTGTCATAAAGCAAGCAACATAAAGATTTTCAAAGGCTCTTTCAGAAAGGCTGGGAATTAGATTCTTGTGGAGACCTTAATAAAAAATTGAAGACCTCATGTATTAACATACATTGATTTATTCATAGTGTTTCATTACAAATAAGTGAGGATCCCATAATATCAAAAAAGGTTAGGAGAGCAGCACAGCACGGTACATTATATTGACAGCTCTGTTGAAATTGAGCTGCCTTGGGATTGAATTTGGGACTCGGGCAAGGAATTGGCTGGTAAATAAGTCATGAGTTTCCCTTGAAGTGTCTGTGTATCAGGAGGGTTGCTGTGGGTGAGCACGCAGAGCTCGAGAGGTTCCAAGGTGTGCTGGCCCCAGCTCCAGGTGTGCTCAGGACATCCCTCCAGGTCTGGATCCCTCCTGGCTTAAACCAGGTGGGAATCAGGCATTGCACCCCATGTAAATCTGCACTCCGAGGCTCAGAATGAGGGGAGGGAGAGGACAGCAGAAGCTGTTTCCACAGAGAAGGGCTTTTGTCTAAAGACGTGATGATATTTATTTCATTCAAACGTACCATTTCATTTAAACATACCACTTCATTTCAGCGTATTCTCTGTCGCACAGGGAAAGGCTTCCAAAGCTTTTGTTGTCAGGAAAAGGCTGCCATTGTTTTCAGCTGCCTTTTGAGGAGATTATTTGCCAAAAGGAGATGTATCCATGTTTGCACTGAGGGTTTTCATAAGCTGTGGGGGCTCGCACGGGCGATTCTCATGAAAACCCTGCCGGCCGTGCTGTGTGCTCTGGTTTGACTACAGAAGTTCTGAGCTTGGGAACAAAAAACAATTCTTTGCATATTTTGTTGTATGTCAGCACATGCTGAGGCTTTAGTGAAGAGATGAAATTAGTTTTTTCCTAAGGAAAGCCTTGGAAAAATTGTCATGGTTGTTTGACAGCACCCAAATACAAAACCGCTTGCGGGAGATACGGAAATAATCCTGAAATTATGCCTGGCCTTGTGCTTGCAATTTAGCCTTGAGAGGGGACAAAACAGGGGAGCAGGGTGCAGGAGGCCCCTCATCACCTTCCTGTCCTGCTCTTCACTTGCAGATCACGTACAAGGCCGTCGGGTCCCTGGATCCCAGTGCCGACCTGTCCAGCCAAAGAGGGAAAGTCTTCAAGCTGAGGAACGAAACCCATCACCTCTTTGTGGGATTGTACCCAGGCACCACGTACTCATTCACCATCAAAGCCAGCACAGTCAAGGGCTTCGGGCCACCCATCACCACCCGGATTGCAACTAAGATTTCAGGTACTGCTTTGGAGAAGAAGAAAAAAATACACCTTTCTAGGGATTTGTTCTTTAAACTCAAAGCTGATGCATAAAATTATAAAAAATACTCCGCTTAATATCTCTCCAAGTTTCATAGGGCAGAGTTTTGAAACAGCCACAAACCTTTTTTTTATTTGGGTTACAAATACAGGGGTTAATTTGTGGGTGTCCTAAATATCCCTGGATATTTGTGGAGCGTTTTAAATGAGAACCATCATTAGTTCCACAAATGAACTACCCCTATAGTAATTATTGCTAGCATTATCTGCCTGGCTGGGGAAGCTCCTTCCGTAATGTGCCTTTTATTTTCAGGATGTACCAAAATGGATGGAATGAAGTAATGGAATTAATAGTGCAAAGAGACTAAAAATAAGGGAGGAAAGCTGTTTTCCTTGGGGTTTTTTTATGAGTAGGAGCAGAGGGAGGGCTTGAGGCAGACAAGAATATGAAAGACACTAAAATAAGGAGGCATGGCAAAGAGAAGGCGTAAAAAAACCAGGGGAAACAGGCTAGTTATCAAAAAAACATATGGATGGTAGTGGTGATATTAGGCAAATATACATGGATTTTAACATTTAGTTGATAGCACTAAAATAGGTTCTCTAACAGAGAGAAAAGTTGTCATTTTTTGGACTATTTTAACTGTTTTTTCAGTAAAGTCAAAATACACATCTGGAACATTCAGGACACTGATAATGCTTGAAATTATGGCTGGGTGCTGTAGAAAAGAGTGCACTACAGTATAGATTTTCCACTGCCCTATTTCAGAATTGGTTAATAATAGCAAGTTGTGAGTGGCAAGTGACAGGGTAAATTTTAAGGAACAAAATGCATCCCATCCTTGTGCTCGGGGTTTGGACCCTTCACATTTAGCACTAAAGCCCTGAACCTCTGGAAGTGAAAGCCATTAAGTGTCCAGACAGCTCCATGGGTTGTTGGAGGTTCTGCAGCCCTGCTCTGAAGGGACAGCACAGCATCCAGTCCATTCCCGGGGGACCAGAGAAATACAAAACCACAGCAGAGTTCTGGGGACTTTTCCCCTCTGATTCAGTTTCTTTGTATTTTATTATTCCTTGAGTGCTCAAATTGTGTTAGCAGCCTGCATGAGTGCCAACTGTATGCACACTGAGCTGGGTTTATTTACTTTTTTACCCCCCATCTTCCAAATATCTGGCTCTCGATAGGTGGGTACAGACTCTATCCAAGCATTTGGGTAGTCTCTGACATTAGATTATCTCATTGCATGGTCAAGTTTATGATACATTTTCCAAATAATTTGAAAATTACCGTTAAACTCCCTCTAAGAGGCAGCATTGAGGTTATTAGGGAGAAGAAGGATCTTTGACAGGAAGGTCCTTGTGAGGCTACATTTTTTTTCAAATGGAAAGATGCCTGTGCTGTAGCAATATGTGAGTGCATTTGTTTGTGTGGGTGCACTAAGCTGTGCTGTGGCACCGTCCCCTCTGGCCGGAGCAGGGGCTCAGCAATTCCTGCTGTGCCATCGTGGCCAGCAGGTCGAGGAGGGATTGTCCTCCTGTCCTCCTGTCCTCATGAGACCTCACCTGGAGCTCTGAAACCAGCTCTGGGGTCTTCAGCACGGGAAGGACCTGGAGCTGTTGGATCGAGTCCAGAGGAGGCCACGGAGATGTTCTGAGGACTGGAGCCCCTCTGCTCTGAGCCAGGCTGGGAGAGCTGGGGGTGCTCACCTGGAGAGGAGAAGGCTCTGGGGTGACCTTATTGTAGCTTTCCACAGTAGGGCCTAAAGGGGCTCCAGGAGAGCTGGAGAGGGACTTTCGACAAGGGCCTGGAGTGACAGGACAAGGGGAAATGGTTTTAACCTGACAGAGGGCAGGGATAGGTTGGATGTTAGGAAGAAATTCTTCCCCGTGAGGGTGCTGAGGCCCTGGCACAGGGTGCCCAGAGAAGCTGTGGCTGCCCCTGGATCCCTGGCAGTGTCCAAGGCCAGGTTGGGCAGGGCTTGGAGCAACCTGGGATGGTGGAAGGTGTCCCTGCCCACGGCAGGGGGTTGGAATGGATGATCTTTAAGGTCCCTTCCAACCCAACCCATCCTGGGATGTCCAGCATCTGCAGTGATCTCTGGTGTGGAAAACCACTGGGGATGTGTCTCCTTTCGGTGAGTCACTGCTTCCCCTGGGTGCAGAGCACCTTATTCCAGAGAAATCCTTCTTAAGAAGTTGACATTCACTCTGAACGTACTCCCAGCTTATTGACAGGGAAGCCAGCAGCTGAGCTGATAATAGCAGCTGCCATTCTTGACAGTTTTCAGGCATTTAGATAAAAATTCTGATTGTAAACAGGATTACAGTGGAAATCACTGAGAGGATTAAATACGGGATCCCCCACAATGCAGCTTGCCCTTGTGAGCTACAGATGAACTACTTGTGTGAATTCTTCTGTTTGCTTTATACTTTAAAGTTATTTCAGCAAAACCTGCATCTTTGGAACGAATTTGGTGCTGCTCTGGCCTCATGGTCCCTTCAGGTCTTCAGCAGTAAAACTTGTCCCAAACAAATGCCTGCTCCTGGGGAGGGAAGAAGTAATGTAATAAGTAAAATATATTTCCTAAGGAAAGCTGTCCTACTTTCATGGAATGGTCTGAAGAGAAGATAACAAAGCAGAAGGAAAAACCAGAGTTTGGCTGAGTGGGTTTTCATTCAGAGGGTTTCTCTATTGCTTGGGGGAGCACATCAGAGGTGGGGATGCCGTGGCTGGGCACTGCCCGAGGGTGGCACTGGGATCTCTGCAGCTGCCTGTTGAGCCAGCAGCACTAAAGCACCGGGGTAAACTGTCCTGGGTTTGGGTGCAAAAATAACCTGGCTAATTTGTGCTCCTCTCTTTTCATCTTTTGTGCTTCCTAGCACACCCTCCAGCTAATCAAGGGGACACAGCTTAAGTCTGTGTATTAAAAACTTTTAAGATGTGAGAGGACTAATCCACTGACCAGAACAGGGAAAAAGATTCAGGATTCAGCGTGCTTTTCTTAGCTCTGCCACTGATTCACTCATCCTGATAATTTGGGTTTTTTTGTAATGCCTATGCAGTTTTCTTTCCTCACCTTTAACACTGAAGGAATGATCCCATCTCAAAGGATTACTAAGTCTTAAAAATTCAAGATGGGATTTTCAAAGCCAGCTTGAAGATTGTCCGATTCCCGTTTAATTGGAATGGAAAGAGAGTGTACAAATATTTAAGCAGTTTTGATCATTCTGGTCATAACACTGGGAAGTATTTTGATATTTCATTTGAGAAATGCTAACGCAATGTTGCCATCACTACCAGAGGCAGTGGCTGGTGCATAATGAACGTGTTGCTTTGTTCTGCTGCAGCACCGTCCATGCCGGAGTACGACACGGACTCTCCCCTCAATGAGACTGACACCACCATCACGGTCATGCTGAAGCCTGCTCAGTCCCGGGGAGCACCTGTCAGGTGGGTGTTTTGTCTCTTCTTTTCACACTTCCCCCCTCTCCTTCCTCCCCAGGCTTCCCTCACTCCTCTCTCATTCTCCTCTGACAACGGAGCTGCCGAAAGCAGAGCTGACTAAAAGGCCAGCTCAGCTGTTGATTCTGCCTTTCACAGTCTCCTTTCATGAACGCTTCAGCCTCCTCGCCTCCTGCTGTTAACCTCCAGGAAGGATTGCTGCTGGCACTGTCGGGGTTATTACCCTCTCAGCATCACTTCAGATGCCTCTGCAGGGCTGCAGCACAGCGGGATGTGGAGCTGGGTACCGAGCGTCCCCACGCGAGGCTGGAGGAGGCTCCAGGTCTCCATCCTGCCCTCTCTTCCATGGTGAGCAGGGACTGCTGGTAGCTGTTGTAGGAATGCCTGCACTGTCTTTAATGCTTGCGGAGGTATTTGCTCAGTTTCTGAGTTTAACACACTTCTCACATTCGTAATCCAGCTGTGCTGCAGGGCTGGCTGTGCTGTGAAGCAGTAATCTAGTCCAGAAAAAAGGAATTTTGGTTTGGTGAGGCTTTGCTAGTGTAGACAAGCAGGTCCTGCTGCAGAGTAGAGGATTTGCAGAATCACAGAATCATTAAGGTTGGAAAACACCTCCAAGACGTTCAAGTCCAACCTTTTACCACTCACCACCTTGTCAACCAGACCAGAGCACTAAATGCCATCTGCAGTCATTTCTTGAACACCTCCAGGGATGGGGACTCCACCACCACTTTGGGCAGTGCTCAGCACCGCCTGACCATCCTTTCTGTGAAGAAATTCCTCCTGATGTCCAACCTGAACCTCCCCTGGCACAGCTTGAGGCCGTTTCCTCTTGTCCTGTCCCTGTTCCCTGGGAGCAGAGCCTGACTCCCCCTTGCTGGCCCTTCCTGTCAGGGAGTTGTGGAGAGGGAGAAGGTCCCCTTGAGCCTCCTTTGCTCCAGGTTAAACAACTCCAGCTGCTCCTGACATGACTGAGTCTCCAGCCCCTTCCCCAGCTCCGTTTCCTTCCCTGGACACCCTCCAGCCCCTCAATGTCTTTCTGGCAGTGAGGGGCCCAGAGCTGGACGCAGGACTAAAGGTGTGACCTCACCAGTGCCACGTACGGGGGTGCCATCCCTTCCCTGGTCACTGAGGGGCAGGGAGCTGCCCAGGCACCCGTGGAATAGAGTGGGCACCTTGCAGGGAGCCTCGCTGCCTGTCTGAGCTGGGTCCTGCTGGGAATGCTGAGCTGCTGGTGTGGGACACTCACCTGCAGGCTGCTCTCTGACTGAGAGTTCTGTACTCATCACTCTCTTCCATCTCAGTGGGTTTGTGTTTGGTGCAAGGCACCAGCACAGATGAACAAATTTCCCTTCTGAGCCTGCACTGCCTTATCTGTTGCTGGCAGAAGTGCCAGCTTCTCCTCCATCCTGCCACTCATCCTGCCAGGCTCCTCTGCTGACAGCAGCAATTGGAATCACTCATAAAAACAGTGGGTCCTGCCTTGCAGAGGGGTCCAGCATCCATTACCTCCCTTGGGGATCTTCAAGCTTTTACCTCCAGTTTTCACAAGAGACTCTTGAAGTTTTTCCCATGGGTGTTATTTTAAAAACACCATAGTTCCTCCTTTCATGATGCTTGGGTTTCTGTGTCCCACTGACAGGTTCTTACTGCTTTTGAAGGATTCCCACTAAGTATTCAGGAGCAAATTGCTCCAGATGCAAACTACTGGATTTAATTAAATATCCAATATCAGCTGGTGGTCCCCCAACTGTGCCATGACTTGGCCCCATATTGCATTGACAGGCTCAAAGAAACAAAAAAAAAATCCATTCTTTAAAACTAAGCACCATCCCTTGTCTGTTTTTTCTGAGTAATGTATTTGAAAGTTTGCCTTTCAATCTCTGGTACTCCATATGAGCAAATTTAGGAGCCTATTTTCTGAGTCCTTTAGGGATGTTTTTCTGCTGGAAAAGAGCAGTAAAATCACACAGCTTTGTTTTGTTTTATTTCTTTATATGAGGGAACATTCCTGTATCTCGTTTTACCACCTGCTGTCTTAGCAGTGTTGCTATTTTGCCTTTTTATTGAAAAGTCTTGTGATTTTTCTCAAAGTCGATTTACTGCACTTTAACTGCATTCAGTGAATAATGCCTTTTCCAGCAAATGCATCTGTACATAAAATTGGTAGAGATTTTTTATAAATTTTCACTCTGATTTCTTTAATTGCATCGTAGCCTATTACACATGTTTGCAGAGAGTGCAATATTTACATGCCACATCTAAGTGATAAAGTTATTTCCTATAATGAGTCCATTTCATTGACTTACAGATGTGTGTATGAAAAGCAGAAGGGCAGGGGGAGTAAGAGGGAGGGTGTCTTGGGGAGAATTTTAGCTTTTTATTAACTCTGACAGGCTCAGAATGGGAATACCTCCCCCTGTATCACCATCCAGACTGTTCTTAGGCTAACCTTAACAAATCCAGTTATTTCAAGCTTCAATTTGCCCAACCTCTTCCCTTTTCTTTCAGTCTGTCCTGCACAGTGCCCCATTTGTGAAATTCTCTCAAAATACCATTTCCAGAAGCGGGTCCCATTCCCTCAGAGGGAGATCAAAAGAATAACACACAAATAACGTATTGTGAACTGCTTGTGGCACACTTAACACACAAGAATGAGGTGGTTTTTCCTCCTCAGTGTGTTTCATTCATTCAGCTGAGATCAAATGTGTTCTCTTTGCTGTTGTCTGGTTAGGTGTTCTGCCTCTTGGTTGTGTGGGGTTTATTTCCCTCGTTAATTCCCTCTGAGTGTGATGCCGTGCTCTGTCCAGGTGCTGAAGGGAATCAGGAGAGCACAGGTTTGAGACAAAGGACTGAGCCACCTCCCTGCACAGCAGTGAGACGGTGCAGAGGGTCCTGTGCAGTGCAGATCCTGGTGGGATGCCTCCTCCTGGCCTCGCTGGTGGATGTGACCCTGCTTTCCTGGATCCCTCCCCCCTGCACGCTGCCCCTTCACCTCCCTGCCTGCCTCAGGCGGGGCTGAAACCGTCCTGAAAGGAGGCTGAAGCAGGTTTTCCTTGCACCTTCTTACCAGAGCTCTGCTATTCAGAGCTTTCCCTGGGCAGGAATAGGTCGACCCCTCATCCCATCACCCTGACAGTTTCTGCTTTGCAGTTCTCCAGTTTTTATTACAGTCCTTCCAAACTGCGAAGATGAAAAACAATTAATATACAGTAATTATTCTATTATTTCCTCTTCTGTTCAGGGGATGGGGAGTACACGTAGGGGTGTGACTGTGAGGCAATATCTGTACTTGGTCTTGAGTTAATTCATTCTGCTGTAGCACAGAGATGGAGCATGGGCTGCAAGAACATCTTCAGAATAATACTGAGGGATATTTAAAATAAGATTAATTGTATTTTCATTCATCTGAAATGCAGGTACACCAAATCCAAAGTCACTTTCAGCATTAAGACACTTCTGATGTTCCCCAGTGCTCATGATAAATAATTTAAATGTGGCTGTTTATAAAAGTAACGATCATGAACTCGGTGTTGTTAACGATCTATAGATAACAACGAGGACGCTTTCATGAGACCTAATAGGATTAATATAAACCTAGATATTCTTTGATCTATTTTGTCCTATTGCCAAAAGAAAGGTGAAGCCTCAGCGAGCAGAAATATTCTCCCTTGTGGCACAGGCGTTTCATTTTTGCCTTTATTTTTCATGGTGTAACCTGCAGAGTTTGACTCCACATTGCCCTTTAAAAATAACTTTTAGGTGTTCTTATATCAATTTAAACCCTGTGAATGGTGCTATGATTGATTTGCTGGAGGCTGACATTCATCTATAATACATTCACAAGAGGAAGGAAGAATGCAAGTGTTCTCAATCTTTACTCCTCAACTCTTTCCTGAAAACCTCCAATGTGATTTTGAGGATATTTCTGCCTTTGAATCTGTTATTGTCAGGAGGGCTGAGTCAGTCCTTCATAGATTATTCACATGTGACATCTTTAGACCTCTATTTGAGAATTTATATCCCACTCCCAGCTTGGAAATAACACTCTGAGGGGTTTTATCTGCAGGACATGTCCACAGGGCTGGTTTTTGTGTGGTGGATATTTGAAGGTCCATCTGGTTATTAACACGCAGTTGGTTCTATCAATCTACCTATACTACTGTTATGGAGAAAATCAAATTTCCAGAGCATGTGTTAGTTCTGAGGATCTCAGAGTTTAGATAAATGCTCCCCTTAGGTGTGATTGCCTTGTCAATACCCTGCTCTGCGTGGTGGAGCTGCAGGACACTGCAGAAGGACATTCGAGAAGAGCCTGCAATGATTTTGGGGTGGGGTTCAGAAAATAGAAAACTAGAAACATTGGAGAAATATGGATATAGTCTCCCTCTCTTCCTGCAGTTCTCAGAGGCGTGTCAGTAAATATCTGTGATATTCTTTTGTGTGCTGCCAGCGCACAGGTACAGATGGGTCAGTTTATTAATGTACATCTAGAAGAACATAAGTGAATCTGAAAAAGAGAAGAGAGTTTAAATATTTAAAATATATCAAGAAGTACTGAGCAAAGGTGAAACAAATATTTTCATATCAACAGCCAACCAAGAGGAGAAAGCCCCGTGTTACACTTGAGTGTTATTTTTATTATTGAGTATTATTATTTGATTCTTGATCTTCCAAGCATGAAATACAGGAAAATTTTGTTCTACATGATGCTAAAAAAAATTACGAGAAAGCAGCTATAGTGTTATTTAACAGAACACCTAAGAAGAGTGGGTTTTTTTTTCTGGTTTTATGCTAAAGCTATTTTCCCAGAAGAAAGTCCTGTAGGATGTACCTGTGTACTTAAGTATTCCTAAATGCAATAATGAGTAAAACTCTCCTGGGAGGAAGGGCCATGGTATTGCTTCCATTTTATGTTGGAGGACTGAAAGTAGCTAAAACTTGTCTTTCTATAGAGTAAAAATGGAGAAAATTTGGAGCCATAGGCTAGAAATTTAATCTCCAGGTAATTCTTTCTTTTCTGTGATTTTCGGCATTATCTGTTCATCCTGAGCTTGCCTTTCCTGCATCCCTCTCCCATCCTTAGTCTGATTTTACTTTCACTGCACAGTGGTTCTTCCCAGCCTTACAAAGGAGTGGTTTGCAAGCCCAGTGACCTTGATTCTGTGGTGGAGAAACGATAAATTCCCAATATTTGCTGGTGCTTTTGTTTTGCTTTGCTGCTGGTGACTTTGGTGTGTGGATCTCCATTGCTATAGAGGGAGCAGTGCTGCTCAGATCTCTGCTTTGCAGCTTCTCAGCGGCATCACATGAGCCTGCCTCAGGCATTTATGCTGATAATTAATTCATTAATGCCAGAAAAGGGTGGCAATTTCTTGTTCTTAAAACTCCCACATAGAGCACCTTGTATATGAAAATAAAGACTGGAGGGAAGGAGCAGCAAAACAATAAAAAGGGTGCTAAGGGTGAAATTGTCATGCCCTTGGTAATTCAGAAAGTTAGATTCCCTTGATAGGCACGTTCTTAGCACTTGGAAAAGAAAATTCCTGGTCTGCTTTTTCTGAGCTCATATTTAAATGTCTGCATCTCATGAGCTGGTTGATTGAATACAGGGCAAGCAGTTGTCACTTTAGATCTTTTAATTTTGTAGTATTTAATGAGAAATGAGATTATCAATCTAGGCTTCTGATATTATAAGCCTAATTATCTGTATTAATTAACATCTCCTATAATATACCTCAGGGATATTGTTCTGAAATCATTCAATGTGAGTTTCTCCTGCCTGACGCTCTGCCTTGAATTTAGCTAAGAGTTTGAAGGTACATGAAGAAGTTTCTTCTTAGAGATAAACCAGATCTACATTTTCTTCAATTATGTGTGAATGTGAGAGAAGGAAAATGAGAATTTGGTTGAAAGGCGTCTAGTACTTGAAATTATTATGAATATTAGAGGTGCTTTGCTTATTGTATGAGGAGAAAAGCAAAATGGAGATACAGGTATGTAAGGTACAACCTTAATATCTGGAAGGAATATTTAGTCTTTTATGTAACACAGCAGAATTAGTTGAGTAGAGGTTTCATGTTTTTGTTTAGCTCCCCTGAAGAGTCAGGTGTTAGTCCCAAAAAGTGAGGATAAAAGGCATTTTGGGTCAATTTTCTCATCTGGTACAGGAAATGCATTTTCCTACTGGATCAGCACAATGTTCAACTGAGATTCAGTCCCCTAAAGGGTCACAGATCTGCCTTTTGCCATTTATCAGCCAGCAGAACCACAGCCTGGGTGACCTGCTGTGTCTTTGACCATTCCACAGGGAGCTTTGGCAGTGGACAGAAGTGGGAGAGGAAAGCCATAAAACTGGTGTCTGTTTGAATGATAATATTTTAACAATCAAATTACATGTGCAGCCAGTTCTTTAGTGTCAAGCAGCATTTTGTTAGTGCCACAGTGAGGCTTTTGCTGACACCTTTTAGTGTTGTCAAGACCTGAGGATACTGAGAGGGGGAAAGGAGGGTTTTTACATAAATCTTTTATGCTGACTATGTAAAGTGTCAGATCTAATTCCAGCAACCAACAGGTTAATGAATTCTGAGCTTTAAGCTGAGATCCACAGATTGATGGCCATTTCCTGACATCAACCTGTCACCCTTCTGGCTGAGGGAACAGGAGAAAATACCCGTGGTTGCCAGTTTGAGGGTTTCTTTTCCCAAGACATTTCTTTGCTTCGCAGCCCTCAGAGCCACTGTGCCCCTTCCTTGCTGTCACAGAATGAAGGGGTAATAACAAACAACACGAAAGACTTTAAAAATCAGAAACCCTGACTTCCAGGAAGTGTAGTGCCAAGCCTGGGAGAGCTTTTGGGTCAGACCCTCCAGTGGAATGAGCTGAGCTGGGCCACAGCTGCTCAGGGGTGGGAAGCCCACAGGAAGGACCTTGGCTCTTTTGGAGGATCATCAAGGATGATTAACTTAATTGAAGCAGCTCCTTAAGGCACTTAAAATGAGATGGGATGAGCCTGAGCACAAGTCCCTGGCATCTGTCCACCCCTGAGGAGCAGTGCCCAGGCTTTAGCCAGCCAGCAGTGCCTCTCCCAGGAGTGAGGGTGGTGAGTTCAGAGGACAAGTGGGTCCTTCTCTGCTGCGTGTGGCAGGACATGTTTACACAGGCAGGTGCCCCTCGATGTGTCTATAACAACACAAAAACACGATAAAAGGCAAGATGAGCAAGCTCTGCTTTGCTGTTGCAGACTAAGGCATTTCAGGATTTAATTATACTACAGGTATATAAATTCCGGAAACATGTTAATGCTCCCGTGATTAAAATTATAGAGGGCCTAATTGAAAAAGCATAAACCGAATTGAAGAATTCCTAATTATAGTTTGCTTTGAGGTGTTAATTTCCTCCATAATGAATGCATAATTTCTTGGAACTAGAAAATGGGGTTGCTGCACCAGTGCGGGGGATGCAGATGGAATGAAGGGATTATCATAAATGCAGCCAGACAATTCTCAGGAATAAACCTCTGCAGCCATGATGCTCTTCTGCCTCCATAATTTCAGCTTTCCTTGCACAGTGGTTTTCCAAAGCAAAAGGCAGAGCTAGGAACGGTGAAGGATTTGCTTGCAGTGCAAAAGGAAGGGGAAGTAGGACTGGTGTAATTCAAAGTAGTCATGGTGCAAAAGAGGAAGGCGAGGAGAGAGGCAGAATGAGGAATATTTCTAGTGAGAAAGTCAAACAGTAAAAGAGGAGGAAATGCTGATTCCCCTTGTGGCCCACCTTGACAGGTCCCTAAGGAGCTGCAGGAGCTGATGTTGATGCGGGTTGAGGGCTTTTTTCTGCCAAAGGATACAGCCTATGTGTAATGTTTGCTCTTTTGTAAAAAATACTCTTCATTTTGAAGGGAGTTGGTGAACTGCCGGATTGTCAGACACAATCTCCTAACGTTTAAATCCATCCCATTCCCACTGTGGTGGGGGTGGGAGGTGTTTGTGGATGAATTGCTGCAGAGAAGTTCTTATCCTTGGGGCTTTCCCACTCCCTCCATCCTCAATTTCTCTTCGTTCTGGAGCAGGAGATGTTGTAGTGAAGGCCCCATTTCAGATCTCTCCCTGGTGTCAGAAGCATGACAATTTTACACTTTCTGAGAAGCAAAACATGTCCAGAAAAGGTGGAAAGGAGCTGGTGGATACTCCTGCAGCTTCGGGTGCTGAAAATCTGTGTTAGCCTTCCCCAGGAGAGCTCATCATCGTCGCACATTGACCACAGGGCTGGGAGTAGTTACCTGGGCTGGGCCTTGTTGAGTAATGAAGTTTATCAGAAGGTTGTAAACAGAGCAGATTCCCTCTTTTTTCTCGGTGTTTTCCTTAGCCTTTTAATTTAAAAAATACCCAAACAGACGTGATACCAATAAAAGTATTTTTCGGGTGTTCTCTAGTCTTCTCTCTTAAGAAAGACAGCAGATTCTCCTTGTGGGCTTTCCCTGCCAGGTCTGGTAGCTGTGGTTGTGGAAAAGGCAGAGGAAGCTTTGAATTCCCAGATAGATTATTTCTGCATCCAAATGAACCCAATGTGATGGAAACCATTGGAAAAACCCAAATTAATTCTGACTGAGAATATATGCAAATATCCCCATCCTCTTGTTCAAGCTGCTGCTTTTATGAAGGACATGGCAGAAGGTGCTGGACAGTCCTGGTAAGGGTTTGCCATGGTCTCTCCTTGCCCTGCAGCTTGTTCCAGAACCACTTTGGCTCTTCTTGTCCTTGAAACATCCTCCTGGTCTTAAACCAGCGCTCGCTGAGGATGACAGGACCTCAGCCAGCGATGCCTGTTTAATACAAAGCAACATTAACAAAACAGAGGTTGGGTTTGGCGTTTTTATCATAGATTAAACAGCTGGCAGGTGGCTCAGGAGGGAAGAGACACCTCCAAAGCCACTCACATCAGCTCCTGCTGCAGTGAAAGCTGTATCTGTCTGCACTCATTATGTTTAATCTGCCAGCAGAAAATAGCATTGAACTGGAGAGAGGGACTGGGCCAGTTCCACTGGGGAGCAGCAGCTATCATGGCTGGTCTGGCTTGGGAGCCAGGTCAGGCTTCTGGAGATGGCTGAGACAATGGAACACAGAGCTTTGAAATGCCCTCCGGTTCTTTCTTTTTCTTCCTTTCTTTCTTTCTTCCTTTCTTTCTTTCTTCCTTTCTTTCTTTCTTCCTTTCTTTCTTTCTTCCTTTCTTTCTTTCTTCCTTTCTTTCTTTTTTCCCAGAAAATTAAATGGAGAATTTGAAGCATTTCAGAGAGTACAAGTAATATGACATATGTACAAGTAAACAGATGCAGGAGCGGTGTTCTGGTGGGCAGGGGATGGTCATTCTGTGGGTATGGAGTATGGATTGCATCTTTTGTAAGCCCAAATGATACAGCTGGGAAAAATGGTCTTTTAAGTACACAGATCCTTCTTTCTGGTCAGTGAATGCCGTTGTGTTCTGGACAACTCCTCGGGCTTTGTGTGTGTTAGCACGTTGCTGTTTGCTCTGGACAGGTGCTGTGGTGATGGCCAGACTTGCTTAGAGCTATATGGGAATATTTGGATTTTTGGATACCTTTCCATAGCTGTCGTGGCCTCTTCAGTCAGAGAAGAGTCATGGTAGGTAGGACCTCATGAGGTTGGAAACACGGATTTTAATAGATGTATTTATGTGTAGATACACACAGAGATGCACACGGGGGTGTTCAGATGTGCACACACAGAATCACAGAATGATTTGGGCTGAAGGGACCCTAAAGTTCACCCAGTTCCAATCTCCTGCCATGGGCAGGGACACCTTCCACTATCCCAGGTTGCTCAGAGCTCCGTTATTTAAACCATCATCATTGGCACAATGTTGTAACTGGTGTTTATAGTTCTGCAGCATCTTTTGTGCGGTGCAATTTTCAGACAGAGCCAGTCTCCAAACACCTCCTTCCCAGCACTGTCTGCTCCTCTTTCATTGCTGCAGGTCACATCTCTAGGGATGCCCAGAAGCCACATTTTTCTCCTTTTTTTCCTGATTTGAAAGATTTGGTAGGAGTAGCATGTGTTCAGGCTGGATACTCCAGACTCCATTAGACAGGACATATTGGCTGGTGGGTGGATGGAGGAATATTGGACAGGAAAGTGTGGATTTGTTTACATACAACTGATGCTGTGATATCAGGCAGAGTCACATTCCCCATGCCACTGTTTATATATCTGCAACTGTGGGATAATTATTTTTTGTACCTCAGGGGTCTATCAGAATAAAACCTACCCACCCAGGAAGGTCATGGAATATTGGACATTATCACTTCTTTTACTAAAAAAACAAACACCTAACCACCACCTAAAACCCCCAAAACCCCAAGCAACCCACAAACAAACAAACACACCCCGCACTCACACCTTCCAACAGAGTTTTCATTTTTTCAGTCAGCTGCGGGGGTTGTGTGTGAGACTGCAAAGGAATTTCAGACAAAGCATCCTGGCCAAAGCCAGTGTTTGTCAGAGTGCCACTGGCAGGGTGCTTTTCTGCAGATACAAACATTTTGTTTGGGTTTGCTGTTTTTTCAGGCTTGACACAGTGCACAGCTCCTGAAATAGATGCCGCAGCCTGTCCCACAGGCAGCTCATCACAGCTCCTGCTGCTGGCTGGGGACAGCACAGGCCCATCTCTCTCTTCTATACAGGGACCGTGCAGTCATTAAACTTCCTCACTTTTTCTAGAGCCCATTTCATTCACCAGAGAAATTGAACAAAGCTTGACATTTTAGCGATAAAAGAATGCCCGTGCGAAAAGGCTGACTCCAAATGGTTTTATCCAAGTGTGAAATCGCTACCTTTTGTTTCATGAATTTCAGGGTCTGACATGCCCTGGTAGTAAATCTGGAGCACTGAGCTGAATGTGAGAGTGGAAGAAAATGTGAAGAGACTCTCTTCCCAGCCTTCTTGATTATTAAATGGATTTCATTATTACTGGCTCTATCTCAGCAGGTTTTTTCATAGCAATGGCAGTAATTACCATCTCTTCTTCCTATGCCATTTTTTACAAATTTGGCTGAATTTGAATTTTTTTTGGTATTCTTCGACTTCAGTGAATGTAGTAGAAGAGTCGTTTAATTTAAATGACTGTTAAAAGAACACGCAAAAATAACTTCAAAATGAAGGCTCTGGTGTGAATAACTTTGCAGTATGAGAGACTATTTCCTCAAGTAGCATCACTATTATCAGCTTTATTTTTGTGAATGCTTTGCAGATGCGAGCAAGCTGATTGATGACAGTGCAGCCCAATATTCATAATGGGCTACTTTTTGAGTCCTTGAAACAGCCAAGCATATTCCAGAAGATGTAGAACAATCTCTTTTTTCCCCCTGATTTTCTGCATGAAACTGTTTATTGAAAGCAAATCTTAACTTCAACATATTGTATTCTGCATGGAGCTGTTCCAGAGTGCAATGGAAACAGTAGCAATCTTTAATTGATTTTAATGTGTTTCGAATCAGATCTTAAATAGACAGAAAATTGCAGAACAGAGCACTGGGTCCTGTCAGCGCATCCTAGGTGGCTGTGAAACGCAGCTCATTATGGTTTGTAGATTAGTTTCAGAGCTTCTGATTAAAAATGCTATTGGAGGTACTGAGGGTGACATTTTAGAATATGTGAAGGCAGTAACTCAATTCTCAGGAATATACTGGCACCTGTTTGCACCCAGAAAACTTTATGAACTCAGAAACTGTCTGTGGAGTTGACTCTTGGGTGCCTGAACATTTGATTGCAGGAGGTGCCTGGTCAGGAAATTCACCTTGGAGCCCAAGGAAAGCAGTGCTGCAGTGGGTGCTCAGAGCAGTGAGTCTCAGCATCAGCCCTGATGGCAGTTATTCCTTGGGTTCTTGTACATTTTAGGAGAATGTAGGTTATATAAAGCTTTTTTGGGCTTGGTTTGGGTTGAATTTTTTTACAAAATCCCCCATATGCAGGTTCATGGTAAGGCTAGAGGCACACGGTGACAAGAATCTCACTTACAGTTTAATATCATGATTTTTTAGGATAAACTATATAGACTACTGATATATGGAGTACCTCTCTTTAAATTTCCCATTATTTTATTTCTTATTGTCTCTGTGGCAGAATTCAGGCTTTTATCTCAATATCTTTAAGAGGGGGGAAATAAAGCTGCTGATGCTGCTCTTCTGTCTCAGTGTGCATCACTGAAGGCAGCTTGGCCATGAAACAAGCACATGCACATCCAGTGGCTAATCTGAATTCTAAATGTGGGTGTCAGGCAGCACATCAAACCCTCTCCTGTTCCAGTATCCTGGGAGATGGCTCCATGCTGTCAGAAGGAATGTGATGAACCTTCATGGATATATACAGATATACTTACTTTGGCTCAGCCAAATTTAATAGGATCGTGAGTTAAATGGAATAAGCAAATGATAAAAAAGCTGGTGCTCAGTATCTGTAGCTGGATTTTTGTGTGGCCCACAAGGGACAAGAAGCTGAAGTGGTTGTTGGTCCCTCTGTTTATTGTACCTTTGTCCCTGTTCACGTGCATCCGATGCCTTTTCTTTACCTCTGACCCTTGTGGATTGGTCAGACAGTATTTGGGGTTTATTTTCATGGGTTTGGATGGCCCTTTTGGAAGAGTTGGGTCTGTTCCTTCCATAGAATATGTGCAGGAGTGGAAATTCAACGTCCAGCTCCACATCAGCTGCTACATCCCACATGGGGAGGTGCAAATCTTTTCTATTCTTCCCTTCATTTGCTCCTTTTTGTTCTTCATTCTTTGAATTAAAATAACCACTAACAAGGAAACCACTACTCTCTTATTTCCTGTAGCCTATCACAGAGTTATTCTGAAAGTAGTGTGTTCATCTGAGCTAGAAGTGGGAAGTTCCTGTTCTCTGTAGGGTGAACAACAAAACCTGCTCACAGCACTCTGCTAAAAAAATGCACTACAAGATCAAGCTGCACTAATTGCCACTTATTTTTGGTCCCTGGGAGAAAATAATATTGGAAATAATATATGGCTGATAATAAATTTATGTGTTAAATGAAAATATATTAAATCTTTATATGATGTGAAGGAAAGTTTAATAATGAGATTGGTCCAGAGGGAGTACTCAGCTGCTGAAACATTGTTTCTTTTAAGCTTTAATAATTCAGGTGAGTGGATCACTGTAAGGTTACAAAGAAATGATATTCCTTTTCCTGTCCCAGCATTATCAAGGGTATAGTGAAGGTTTCACCCTGTTGATGTGCCAGGATGCCAAAGTGCACAGGCCAGATGTTGGATGCTTTATGGAGAGCTCTGACTCAGCTTTTCCTCCCCACATTCCTGCATATCCTACATTCAAAATTTGAATCTGGTCTAAATACTTAATTCATGGACAAGTGTTGTCTCAGTCCATCCTCAAAAAGAAATCAAGAACAGGGAAAGGAAAAGCCTGAGGCAAACAGAGAGATCTCCATCACAGAAATGGGCTGTGACTGGGAATGTTGATTTTTTTTCACACTGAATAGGGAACTCATCATTTAAAAAATTACCTTTTAGATGGTGATAAGGGCACCTTTCATTCCTCTGCAGACAACACTTGTGCTGTGGCCCATTATGGTGGGTGCTTTTATCAGTGATTTACAGCTGAGCTGTCAAAAACTTTAAAAAGCTTCTATTAAATTGATGTGGTTTTATCTATATAAGACCTTTGAAATTTATAAAGGAGCCCAGTTTTGGCCTCCTTTTCTAATCAGAGTGTGCAGCTGCACACAGGGCAGTCAGCTCCCCAGCCTTCTAGGAGGTCAGGCATTTTGTTTTGTGGCCCAAATTTGAGAATCCCTCGAGAGCTCACTGGAGAGCAGAGCCTGTGGATGTTTGGAAAGCAGTCCCTGGTGTTTTTTACGGGGACAGCAGCATTATTTGGCTGCACCAAGGTGGGCTGGGGTGGCACTGGGAGCACAAAACCCCTGCTACTACTGCCCTGCAGCACATCCATGTGTGGGTTTGACTGCAGTGTTTCCAAATGTGTCCTGACATTAAAAACTGGAGTGCAGCAGTTAGTGTGGCTGTGTCATCTTTCATTTCACTGGCACTGAAGTTGTTATCTCGTGTAGGAGTTTGAATGCTCTGTTTTTGTTGTCTGTTTTAGTATCATTTATGTGTATGATACTGAAACTCGTATCCAGCTGCGTGTCTGCAGCCCAGGTATTGATTCCTGCCAGGAAAGCCATGCTGGCTGATCCTGGCTGGGAGCAGCAGCTTTGAAGCCTGAGATGGGGAGAGCCCCAGGAGATCCATGTTGCTGCCTACCTGCTAGATGGAATATGAGCTATTAGAATAGTTTGGATATCTCCTCCTTATTTTCATTGCCCACTTGCTTTTTTTGGAAAACTACTCCTCCTTTCCCTTGGCTGTAATCGCACTGGTGTTACAAAATTGTCAGGGGTAGGAAGTTGCAAAGGGCAGAGCCTGCTCAGCCCTGACCCAGAGATGTGAGTGCAGCTGAAGGGCTCTTTCAGGCCAAAAAGGCAGATCCTACTCACCAAGTTTATCCTGAGTTAGTGCCCAACCACGATCTTGGGGATTGTGGTGTATCCCACCAAGTTCCCATCTTCTGAGCAAAGTTGGATTAGTTTTACTCTTTTAAGAAATGTTGTACTAATGCAGATGGTTTGGATAAACTTTAGGGTGGGTAACTGGATGTTTGCTACTCAGAATTCCCATATTTGGATGTAGGATTGGTGGGTTTTTGCTCCATGTTACAAGAGCACATGAATGCAGGTGTGGAAGCACTTGCTGTGCCTTCAGCACTTCACTGGTTAATGCAGAGAAGTTGATCTCTGAAAATGCCCTAAAGGCAGGCAGGGAAATTCTGCTCCTAGGTATAAACAAAACTTGAGGAGAAGAGCATAACTCAAAAAAAAACAAAACAAAAAAAAAACCCAAACCAAACAAACAAAAAAACCCCACAAAACAAACAAACAAACAAAACCACCAACCCTGCCCCACCCCCCAAAAAACAAACAAACAAGAAAAACAATGATAGAAAAAAAAAAAGAGTTTGTACCAGTCTGTGTCTTGCAGGGGTGAACTGGGAATCCTGCCCTTCTGGAGGGTCTAGACAGATCCAAATACTGGGATCAAAACAGAACATGAGACCCAGAGTAACCGTTTAGATAACGGAACCAGTGCTCAGAGTGATAATCTTCAGCCCAAAGTAAGCTTTGAACTCAAACATGCTCTTGGCTGCTTGACCACTTCCTTTGAGAGTGGCCTCTAGACCAGTCCTAGACTGAGAGAAGAGCGAGGCTGAAGGATGCTGGGCCCTAAGCCAAGCAGGCAAAGTGAAGATGAGGGTGCTGTGTCAGTCAGTGTGAGCTGGGCAGGAGGGACAAAAAAGCCATGAAAGCAGCCAGTCCCCCACCCTGAGTGTCACCAGAGGAGGATTTTTAGCCAGAGGGGGCAATGACAGCAGTGCTAGCTCAGATACCTGTTCCATGGAAAAGGAGGCAGTATTTGAGCAGGAGATGAAGAGGATTTTAACCTGAACACAAACGGGACAATGGCTACACCCCAGCTGAATGTTCATGAATGCACCGTTGTGCTTCCAGAGGAACCTTGATTCATTTCAAAAGAGTAAACTTTAAAAGTAAAATTTCAGGTCACTCCAAGAGTGAGTTATCCCTGTGAAAGGAAGCAGTATGTTAATATCTAAGTGGGAAAGAGAAAATATGAAAGAATAGAGGCAAAAGAGTATCTGGGCACCCTGTGACTGGGTTCACTTTTTAAAGTGTCTGTGACTGGGTTCTGTATGTCAAAACTCTTGCTCACGACAAAAAAAAATGTCTGTAGTGCTCTAATGATTTGGGAAAGAGTTCAGTTACCTGGCAGTTCATGTCCCTGGGAGCTTCCCCTCCTCCACAGACAGACAGTACACGAGTCCATGGCTTGCAAGCGGGATAACCAAGGGAATGAGTGTCACCCTTAGGGCTGGGGAGAGAGGATGAGGGAGTTCTTGGCCTCTGTGTGGGCTGCAAGGAGGTTTCTCTATGTCTATACGTATTTATTTGTGTATATACCTAAAGGAAACATTTTCTGTAAGCAGAAAATTCAATGTTCAGGATTGGATGAAGCAGAAACCACGTGTTTTCAGGTTAGAAGGCATCTGGCAAATGTCTGTAAAAGTGTCAGCTACAATTTTGCACATGGCTGACAAACAAAATTACAAACTTTCCCAGTAGTGTAGATTATTATTGCCAGAGAGAAGGGTCAGAATAAAAATGTAAACTCTCAGTTAACAGTGGCCAAACCAGCCCGGTAAGGGTTGCTATTGCTGAGCTGAGAGGGTTTGTATTGAACAGGCTTGCAGCTCCCACTACATCCTCAATGATAATACTTAAAGTGTTGCTTGGAAACCTGTTTTTGTCTTCTTAAAATTGTAAAATAAATATCAGAGAAGATCTAAAACATTTTATTGAAGGCTCTGATGAACTGTAGGACGAGGACAGCTTTCTAAAAATGATGGGCCATCACTAAAGGCTGCAGTCCACGCAGCTGGTGCTCCTGCTACATTAGCAAATGCCAGTGTAAGGACAGCTTTAGTGTTGAGTAATTCATAAATTGCTCGTGCTTGTACAGATTAGCTGGGATTGTGTCTAGCAGTGGGAGCCAAATGGTTTCCAAGTGCTTCCCTGCCTGCCCGCTGTCAGCAGAGCATGAGCCAGATCCCCACAGGCCTGAGGAATGGGAATTCAGAAGCAGGAGCTGGGGCTGGTTTCACCCCTGCGTGCTGGAGGTGCCGGAGCCCTGCTTGCCACAGCAGCACTGATGAGCTGTTGCTGTGCTAGAAGTTTCCCAGACCGATCCTTCTGCAACAATGACCCGTGAAAGCCGGGACAATGACACGCTGCGGGCTGGTCCCCATCTCGAATCGATCTCCCCTGTCTGCCTGAACAAAGGCCCCGCCTGACACAGACAGGTGAGGGCAGCACATCTGAACAGCCTGACACCAGGCGAAATGACTGCAGCCCCATCTCTCTTTGTCAAGCGTGTGAGCGGTGTTAAACAGACAGTAAACCTGCCTGGGCTGTAGCAGCATCGAACTCCGGGGCTTTGTTAGCTGCCTGAGGAGGAAAGAAAAAAAAAACCAGTGCATTTGAATGCCTTGCAGGCTCTTTGAGCCTGGAATAGTAAGCTAGAAATAACAAGATTGCTATTATATATCATAATGGCCAAAAGCTTAGCAGGAATCAAAAAGGATTACCATTTCATAGAGTCAGAGGGAATATGAGGAGTTGTTGTTGTTTCTTGAAACAAAAGTGGATTGAGAGAGCTATAAAGCCACCTGCTCAGTACATAAACAGAAGTCGAGGGATGGAAGGTAGAAGGAGACTTGCCATTCCGAATCAAAGAACTCTGTGTCACAGGATAGCCCAAAAAGAGGCCACAGAATCCCAGAATGGTTTGGGTTGGAAGGAAACTTAAAGCTCATCCAGTCCCACCCCTCTGCCATGGGCAGGGACACCTTCCACTGTCCCAGGCTGCTCCAAGCCCCGTCCAACCTGGCCTTGGGCACTGCCAGGGATCCAGGGGCAGCCACAGCTTCTCTGGGCACCCTGTGCCAGGGCCTCCCCAGGGCCTTATGTGGACATCAAGATGTGAGGGAGGGCCAAAAAAAGTAATGTCCTTAGAAGATTCTTTTTGGCCCCAACAGGTTTTTGCACCCTGAAACTGTTTCCAAAGGCCCCTGACACCATCTCCACCTGCTACTGCTCTCCTCCACTGCAGCCACCATTTGGCCCAAGCAAACAGTTCATGTTTAACTTTGGTGGCTGAAGGAGAAACCATCTGCTTGCCAACATTCAGCACATTAAAAATTCATTCTAGACTGGATATTTATTATTATTATTATTATTATTATTATTATTATTATTATTATTATATTTTTCTCCTTTTCCTAAAGAGTGACACGACTGAAATTTTCTCTGACTTCACCGTGGTTTATCCTGATTAACTCAATTAAGCCAACAGAGCACAGGGCCAGCATCCTGCCCCCACAATGGCTTGCAGTGGCCACTGCCCCTGCTGCTGGTGTGCCGAGAGCTGGGCTTGCTGGGACACCTCAGCTGTGCGTGTCTGACTTTGCTCTGCTCTTGTCCTTTTATCGTTGGAAACATTCCTGACATTCAAGGCTCTGGGGTCTCTAATCTCACCTTTCTCTCTCCCTCCCAGTGTCTACCAGCTTGTTGTCAAGGAGGAGAAGCTGCAGAAAGCCCGGAGAGCTGCAGACATCATCGAGTGCTTCTCTGTGCCAGTGAGCTACAAGAACGCCTCCAGCCTGGACTCCCCTCACTACTTTGCAGCCGAGCTGAAGCCCATCAACCTTCCTGTCACCCAGCCCTTCACCGTGGGCGACAACAAGACCTACAATGGCTACTGGAACGCTCCCCTTTCCCCCCTGAAAAGCTACAGCATATACTTCCAGGCTCTGAGCAAGGCCAATGGAGTAAGTGCAGGGAAAATTGAGCTGGATCTGTACGTGTGACTGCCTCTCTCTGTCCTCCTCATCATTCTCCTTCCTTCTCGATTGGATGCTGGTTTAACTTCTCCTTATTACCCTCTCACAGAAATCTGATGAAAATCAAGCGTGCCATTACTTGTCCTTCACTCAAATCTCTCTCTGATGCTCAGATCCAATGAGAAATCTGTTGAGGGCCCTGATTCTGTAAAGGCACATGTTGCCATGTGATTTACTAAATGAGCTGCTTAGGATTTAGATACTTTTTTTTTTATCCTTCCACAAGCATGAATGTCAGAGTAGGGGCTATTGTGCTTTTAAAAGACATAATTGCAGTATCTTGATAGTTCACAGTGCTTGTGATTTTGGAGGAGATGTTATGAATTTGGATTACCTTGGAGCTTGCACTTGGCTATATCATAATGCAGCACTGGTGGCTGGGAGCTGCAGCTTGAGGAAGTCAAGTACTGCAGTGGGGACTGTCTGCATGTCTGTCCCACCCGTTTGGAATGCTGCATTTTTATATATCCTTGCTCTGTGATATTGGGTTTAAAATGCAGACTGTACAGGAAACGTGGCCCGCCCTATTCTCAGACTCAAATGACAAACACACAATGCCACAACAGAGCCCATCCCACCACAGGAAAATGGGAGGCCTCTCTTCCCTCTTCTCTTCCAGTTGAGGATAATTTGTGACCTTTTACCTCTCTTGTTTCTGATCAGTTCAGCAGTGTTCAGGCCAGATCCAGCCTCAGTGGATCACCTTCCTCCTCTTTGGCTCCCCAGTTGTTTTCCATTAACACACAAGAGAATTTTCCACTCTGGCCTCATGAAGAGTCTTAGGTGTCACAAATTTGGGTAGCAGAGTCTGCTATTGTTAGCATGTTTGCCAGTGCTTTCAGGAATTTAATTTTAACACAGATTAATTCCCTATGATATCATCCCTGAGAGAGCAAAATTACAAAAATCAGTCAAAGGTGAACGGTGCAGGCTTTAGTGGCTTTTCTACCTGAAATGCAGCTGCACACTGCAGAGCTCTGTGATGGTTTCACAGGCTGGCAGTGCCAACGAGTGTTCACAACACGTCTTGGTGCTTTACACCCTTCATTTATCACCATTTCCCTACAGAGCTTCAGCTGTGTGGCTGACAAGTACAAAATCCCTTCCACACTGTGCTGGTTTTCACCTTGGTTTCCTTTCTAGTCAATACAGTTTCCTTCCAGCACTGCTCAATTAATTCAGTTTTGGATTTGCCTTTATAAAAGAAATTGGGAAATCTATGTATATGTCTCTCTGTTTCTAGTTAGTTCCCCCATGTGTGATAGTTAATTGCTAGTGAATGGATCCCCAGGGAAAAAGGAACTTTATTTGCTTAAGTACAATGTAATATTCCGTAAATGGGTTGTGTGGAGGGAAGTGTAGGCTTCTCGTGGCATTCTGGATTCAGGCAGCGCTGGTGCTCCTGCTTTTCCTGCATCTCACCCTACATTCCAGGTGTTAAGGACTCAAAAAAAAGGTGACTTGCTTGGGTTGTCCCAACAGGAACAAGATTGTAAAGCACTTTTTAAGCATAAGTTAATCAAATAGTCTTAATGCAAGAATGCACAGTTCATGACAGGATGAGAAGTGTCCAGCCAGACACAACAAATTCCTATTTGAGAAAGCAATTTCCTCATGTGGTAATAATTTCTATTTCTACAGTATATGCTTATATATCCTCAGAGTGTAGTGCTGTGGGTAAAAGCACAGAGGAAATGCCCAAGAGTGGAATATGGATCTTCAGAGGAGTAGCTGTGGTCCCTTCTGTTTCTTGGTAAAATCATTAAACCCCACGTTTCAAACATTAGGGTCAATTCGCATTCACTCTTTTGCAGCTGTAAATATTAAGTTTTTGTTCCATTCCCAGAATTATTTGCAGGTATCGTTTGTATTTAAGAGTTCTGGGTTTTTCCTTGTCTGAGCAGCTTTGGTTGGTCTTCAAAAAATCCTACAAATAATTATGGCTGCAGAATGGCATTTCCATCCCTGGCAGTGTCCAAGGCCAGGTTGGACAGGACTTGGAGCACCCAGGGACAGTGGAAGGTGGCCCTGCCCATGGCAGGGGGTGGAACTGGATGGGCTTTAAGGTCTCTTCCAACCCAAACCATTCCCTGATTTTTGATAAGGCACATCTGCAAAAAACCTGCAACAATAACAATTTAGCACAGTTAAAGCAGAGCCTTATGTTCCCTTACACGTGAAAAAACTTAACAGAACATTGCCACTCATTTTTTAATTAGGATATTCTATAGTTTCATTAATCACTGACAGTTGTGGAATGATGAAATTTCTTTCCACACCTGGAAGCTGCAACGAGAAGCCTTCATGCAGTGAACCAGAACATCTTCCTTTGGAAACACAGGGCTCTGGGGAGAGCTTAATTTGAAGAAACAGCCTGGATTTGGTCAAAAAGCTTGATTAGGAGAAGGTTAGGAGGGTTGTAGGAGTTCTGCATTGTTTGAGCTCCTCTGTACATGGAGGGTTGTGCTCATTTGGTGTTCCCGTCTGCTGTGCAGCCATTAGCTCTGATTGTTACACTGAAAGGAACATAATTAACAGCTGGATGCAAAACAAGAGTGCCAAATTGCTGCAGAAGCAGATCACGAGCTCTTCTGCCTTCTCTTGTGCACTGTTGTACTTGTCTCGAGCCTGAATGAAAAAGCTGCTGCTGGCTGGATCAATGTCCTGGTGCAGTTTGGTCACTGTGGGGCTGCCTCCAGACAGGAGTCTGAGCAGAACATGTGTGACACAGAGTGGTTTGCAGCTTTGTTAGACTCCAAATCGTGTGAACTTCCCCCCCAGGCACTGCTGACAGCCAGATGCTGAGCTGAAACGTGGCAGAGGTTGAGGTGAGAGAGGGGAGAAAGAGGAAAGGGACACAGAAACTCCAGGCTTTGTGGCTGTGGGAGTGAGAAGCACCATTAGTGACTCTTTAGCTGGTAAGAGGAACCAGCACAAGAGGTGGCTCGGGAAGCAGGGGGACCACTTGGCTTGGCTCTGCTCTGCTCTGGCAGGATGTCCAGACACTGTCCCAGCCACCCAGGTAGGGATCTGATGTTTGCTGCTTGTCCTGGTGCCACCTGCTACAGATGGCTGCCTGACAGAGCATGAAGATTTGCTGGTCTGAAAACCCTCCCTGAGCTCAGCCTCCTTAAAACTCCAGCCCTGCCAGTGTTTATCCCTCTGAAAGGTGAGGCCAGGTTGGCAACACCGTGGGACTCCTTATCCTCCCTTATCCTTACACTGGATAGTCAAAGTGAGATGTTGCAGGTTTGATTGTCCCCAGGTCTTTATCTGGCTCTCTGCAGGTCTCTGGTTGCTGATCCAGCACCGCGCTCCGATGGGGAGAATTTTGGGCTGCTGTGTGAGACCTGCCTGAATTTTTGTGCAGCTCAGAAACCAGAGCTCCTTAAAAAAATCCTTTCTGGAGCTGCATTTTACCTCATTGAGTTAAAATGAAATCTGTAACGGCACAGTTGCAATCAATAACTCTTGGCCATTTTTCCTCTAAATGGGAGATGAGCAGGAGTGTGTGTAACGCAGCTGGGAATGGTGTGGGGGATGCTGCCAGCTGCTCTGCCAGCCTGGTGGTCCAACAGGTGACTGATGTCTTCAACCCAGAATTGTGAAAAGTAGCACTGCAGTAATCAATGAGAATATTATTTTTTTTTGAGGGAATGATAGACTCTACCGAGATTCCTATTGATTTTTTGCCTCTCTAATGACTTGTACTACATGCACAATCGGGCAGCTCATTATTATCAGGGGACTTGAGGCTGGATTTCTTGATGCTGACAGGTCTGCTCACAGCATACAGCATTATTCTTCTGGGACATTTTGGAGGTATGGATAGAGCTGCCAGCACAGAGGTGCCATTCATCCCTATGGAGATGGCCATGAAAAAAAGAAGGGAGGTGTTTCAGTTCAGCACGAGCCGTGCTCTGAAAGATGAAATGGCACCAGGGCTGCCTGCATTGCTTCTGTGAGCCACTAACCAGCTTTGGGGAGCTCTGTGTTCAGGAGGATTTGGGGTGTACAGTTTATCCACTTACATTCACTCCTTCTTAATCCCATCTTGGAGCTGCTGGCACAGAAATGAAGCAGCTATGGAAACACTTCACTCTTTGTAAGCCCCTGTTTCCACATCTGGTTGACCAGAGGATGTGGACCTGAGAGTTTTCTGCATAATAAATAAAATCCTCCTCCAGCCTGCCTCGTTTTTGAGAGGTTGAGAGGAGTGGGTATCCAGTGATCAACTACAGATCATGGAAATAACTTCCTGTTGTGAATAATAAAAGCCCTAACCACTTTGTTAAATCTCCCTTCTTCAAATGACACAGATACTAAAAAGAGCTGATAATTGGAAAGGCAATAATAGGTTTGGCTTAGTCTCTGGAAGGAAACAGCAGTTTTCTGAAGCTGACAATAAAAATATAGGGAAGTCCATTGACCCTGCACAGATGTATTTTAGGACAGCAAACCACTGGCTGCAATGGGGTAAAAAAGAAACACACAACTTAGAGCTCTCCTGAACTTGGGCGAAATTTGTTGAGGACCAAAAAAAGAATTCCTCAAGACTGGACAAACCCATGGTTTCTACCCTGTGTGAAGCAGGTTGCCAACAAGACCCGTGTGTAGCTCTGGGATGTGGGGAACCAAAGCTGGAACTGAGGCCAAGGAGGAGAGTGGGGATTCCTCGTCTGGTCCATGCACCAGCAGCAGATCAAATTGCCTGTTCCCAGTTTGAGCTGGCCAAGAAACCGTGCCTGCTGTAGGGCAGCCCCAGTGGCACATCTGGGGACAGCAGGTCCCACCGGTGCTGCCAGGTGGCTCTTCAGGCAAGGCAAGCCCTGTTTGGCTGCTCTAAACTCATAATCGTAGCAAGGGAAAGGGAAAATGGTGGGTGTGAAAACAGATGGATGAAAAAGCTTTGCTGCTTTCATTGTTGTTCGGAGTCTGTAAACAGCAAGCTGTCAGTTTCCAAGAAAAGGGGAAAAAAAGAGATCATGTGGCCTTTTAGGTTGTGAAGACGCAGCTGTCACATAAACATATGTCCTGCTGCCCTCGCAGCCCTTTTCTGCAGAAAATTGTTCCCATCCAAACACTGAAGAGACAGAGGCAGAACTCGTCTTTTTATCATCCATTTCATGTGAGTGAAATGTGCATTTAGGAACTTCAGTAATTAGTAGACAGCAGCAACTCCTTTGCTTCTAGAGTGGAAGAATAAAGCTATATTAAAAGACTGTTTTAAGAAGCCCTGGAAGTGCAGGAGGATGCTAGGGCAGGCCAGTTTCCAGGCTGTGGGCAGGAGCTGTGTGGGCACAGAGGGCGTGCCCAGCTCCTCAGCACAGGGCTCTGGCCACAGGGTCCCCAGGCTGTGCTGGTGGTAGGTGCAGGTCCTCCCTCCAGGAGCAGGCTGCAGCACCCTGAAACACAGTCCTCACATGCTTCCATGGTGTGTGGACTTAAAAATACAGCCAGGGTTCAGCCCTGAGTGAGGGTACACCATAATCTTCTTTTATTCATAGGCAAATAAGTTCCAGAAAACAAATTTCCATAAATATGTTGAGGTAGGCATGTGGATGGGCTCATTTTGCTGCGAGCTTTCAGGATATGGAGCACGTTGGAAAGGGAGGGTTGGATCAGGAGCTGCAGGATGTAGCCATGAAGTGTTTTCCTATTCCAGGATCTCAGTGAAAATGTGCCTACCTTGTTCCATTACTGCTTGGCTGTAAAATGTCTGCCTTAACCTGGCAGTGATACAGAGATGAAGCAGTACTGGCATCTTAATTTAAGTTATTCCTGTGAGGTCAGCCATAATATGAAACGGATATGCAGAATATGTTGGCTCTCAGGTCATCATTAAGATACATAAGGCTTTGTAAAACTTCTCTGATATCATAAAACGGGAATTAAGTATTGTAGCGTTTGAAAGAATGTTCAGAAACAACACAGAGACTGAAATTTTGGGAATTATTTTGGTTTGGTTTTTTTCCTAAAATTTCTATTTTTATCCCTTTATTTATTTTTCTTGTCATTGCTTTGAGCAATCTGGATGGATCATTGATGATTACCTACATTGTTTATTCCTGCTTTGCTGCTGGCTAAAGAGAAGCACTTTGCAGTGACAGGACAATAAGTAGTATGTACAAATTGAAAGAGGGGAAATGTAGGTTAGGAAAAAATAAAAATAAAAGCATTGTCCCTGCCTATGGCACTTCCATGTCCATTCCAACCCCATAACATTGTATGATCTTGACTGTGTACAGGGAAGCACCTTGAAGCAAAAGCAATATTTTTCAGCAAACAAACATGATTGTGGGAAGGTGGATTTACTGATTTTTGGGGGGATGATGGGATTGGGTTTTTTTTAGGGGGGGAAAGTATTTATTTATTCTGTTTCTTGTTAAAAAAATCATGCAAACTTACAATTTTCAGTATCAACTAAACAAAAATAGAATAAATTGAAAGGGATCTCATCTTTATGAGACACCAAAGAGATGAGCAGTGGGGTGATCAGTGGAAAGCAATGGAATACTCAGCCCTAGTCCAGAATGTTTGAGTTCTAGACTAAGCTCAAGTCTTCAAACTTAGGCATCCCTGGGAGCTGGGAGCCTGGTGTCTGTGCAGGTTCTTTTATGCTTTCCTTCCCAGAAGATGCAATTTGAAATGAAGTTCTGAAGTCCACATCTTGTTCCTCTAGCCCTTGCTTTTGGCAGTGCCAGTTCTCCTGACAGCTGTGGTTGTGCTCGATGCAGGTGCAAACAGAACAAATTCTGTCTTCCCAAATCACCCCGTGGGAAGGTCTCGTGCAGGAATACACACATGTTCAAACGAGATCACTCTAGACTTCTTTTTCCAGCAATAACTAATTTCTCCAGCTTTCTGTTACACTCTGAAGCCAGCAGAAAGCAACAAATACACAAGAAAGTTTCCCCCAACAAAATGTGAGCAAGTGTCCACCTACTTGTAGACTGCAAAAATCTATCTCGTTATTTTTTATTTTACTCTTTGTTGCTGATTTTCCAGGTCACCTTGTTGTAGATCAGAAACTACATCAGGATCTGTCTTCTGGTTCCCAGCGTAATGTGCAGAGACAGCTCTGAAAACAAAGCTGTGTTTTTCCTGCTCCATACATCACAAGCAGCAATAAAGACTTTGGATTTCCAGAATAACTGGCAATTCAAACTCGTTCCCCACGAGGCAGAGGGGAGTGGGGAGCTCTGTGTGCAGCTGTGGTGACTTTGCAGGGCCAGTGTTTGTGCAGGTTGTGAAGGGGAGCGGGTTTTGAGGGACAAAGGGGTGTAACCAAAGGATGTCTCTGGTTTGCTGGGATAAACAGGGCTTCAGTCCCACTCTGGAGCATATGTGGTTGGGAAATAACCATGGCTTGTCCTCAGGGGTCCAGGAATTCCTTAAGAGAGTTTGAAGGCAAGATCAAAGGCAGGCTTTCTCCTCCTGAGTATCTCGTTTTTCGACTGCACAGAGGGTGGCTTATATCCAGATTGTGTGGCATCATAGAAAGGGATCAGAGGGAATGGCTCCTGCGATTCCCAGTGTTTCCCAGCATGGATCCTGCAATCATCCCCTTCCTATGTGCAACAAAAGCACAGGGAGAAAGGCACAGTGGGGCTGTGTTTGTCTGCTCCAGCCAAGAAGGATTTGTCACAGATGGAGCAATTTTCTCCAAGAGCAAATTCACAGTTCTGTGAGGTTTGTCCAGTTGTTTGAGGACGGACGGAAGGAGGTACTCAGCAGTGCTTTGCTGGGCTGCTGTTGCCAGAGCACCGACAGCATCCATACTAATGGGGCATTGTTAGCACAGTAATTTATGCTGGATTCATTACACCTGAGACGTGTAGAGGCATAAAGTGCTCTGCAAAGCCTGCAGCAGATTAGAGCCTGACAGAGGCAGCTCTTTAACCGAGCAGCACGTTCTGGTTTGGATGGCAGTCACAGGCTGGACAGCAGCAACCCCTGCCAGCAAGGGCTGTGCAACGAGGAGCTGGGGACTCCACAAAGGTTGTGTTTGCAGCGGAGGTGGCCTGAGAAAGCTGCCGAGTCTGAGCTGTTCGTGAGGCCAAATACAACATTCCGATCCAAATCCCATTTCTGCAGCTCTGCAGGCTCCAGGGTGGATTGAACACAAAGCCTTGGGTTTTGTCCCAGCTCTGCAATGAGGAGCTGTGGTGGTGAGGGTTGTTAGAACAGCTCGCTTGGCAGAGGCAGCAGCACAGAACGTTGGTCTGCTCCACATCCATCAGAGAGCTGAAATATTCTAATGACTTCTTCGGTGTCTGTTTGCCATGTGTTTAAATAAATACCCAATTTGCAAAATTTGCAGTAATGGTGCATGAAAATGAGATGTACAGTGGCGTGTACTTTTGACCCAAGGCTTGTCAGTCTATTACAGAGCAGGTCATTTAACTGGGAAATTCTATTAGCTAATCAGGCTCTTACGTGGGACCCATCACTCACACACGGAGCGTGGAGAAACGTGTTGTCACTCCCAGCTTTTCAATACTTAACAGAACCAACTGCAGGCAAGTCCAATAGTGCAGAGTGTTTTATGCAACAAAAACTCTTGGTGGTATTTTCAAAGATGAAGTGCAGGAAAAGATACATGTATTTCTAGTAGCTTTTTAAAGGAATGTATGTTTATTGTAGATGGGCAAATTACACACTGTGATGTTTTCCTATATATTTTTCTTGTGTTTTTTATTTTTCAGGAAACAAAAATCAACTGTGTCCGGCTGGCAACAAAAGGTATGTGGGTCTCTCTTTCCTGCAAAACACAATGCCAGAAATGTAAAAACTGCAGTGGTGGCACAACTTGATTACAGTTCCTAGCCAAAGAACCAGCCGCTTTCTTTCCTCTTTTATTTTATTCTTTTTAAGAGGAAGATTGCAAAGGCTGAACAACAATTTCCAGGACCACTCCACTATATTTGTGGCCTCTGTTATTTTTTTTAACGCAGGGTATAATTCTCTGTGGTTCCTCCTTCCCCTCGTTCTGTTGACAGCTTTTCTGTCCTCAGGACTGTTCTTGCTGTTGGCAGAACATCACTGAAAAAGTGACATTAACTTCCTATTCAATTTGTTCTCTCCACAACTGTACAAAGTAGATAAGAGGAGATCTCGTGTAAGCCTAACCTTGTACACAGCGGGGCACAATTCTTACATGGCGCCATTTTCATGGTATAATTGAACAAACGAGGAGAGAGCATTGCTGATTTTCATTGTGGTGAGCTCGGAACAGAGCGAGCTGACAGGTCACACAGACCTCGCTGAGCAAACCCACACAAACAGCCCCAGGTTGGTTCACAAGGTGTAGCTCTTGAGGGACCAACGGTGACAACGTCTGGGCTCCTTCTTAGAGCGTACAGCTGCTTCTAACAACTCTTCTAAACATTTCAAAATCACCCCAGGGGCTCCTTTTCCAGAAAAGATGTCAGACACCAATTTATTTGTAACACGGAGGAGTAGCTGTTGAAAGATTTCCCCAACATGTGTTGTGGTCTCCTACGGAGCTGTAGGGAAATGCTGGGGTGTTGCCATGGGCTGTGCTACAGATGACTCTCCATCCCCAAACTCAGCTTTGCCAGCTTGAGCTCTTGCTGCTTTGCTGTCATGTGAAATACCTGCGTGGCTGCCCGTGGAGGCTTTGGAGAGTTCGCCAAAATTGGCAGGAACTCAGAAATCCTTTGAGGCACCATCCCATTTTTTTCTATTCTTTTCCCTCCTTTCTGACCAGTGGCAGAAGTTAATGACCTCAAGGTCCTTTCTCCTGATCCCTTCTGCATCTGCACTTGCAGAGGAGTTGGGAGGGCTCAAAGAAACCCCATTAGCCATTGGCTAGCAGAAGGGGACGTTTCCATCTCCCTGTGGAGACATGCCCAGGCTGTCACAGCCAGCCAGGCCCTGGGCTGGCAGGTGCTGAGTAGAGTTCCTGCCTGTGCAGCTGATTTCCCTGCTCAGACATGGTAATGCAAACTGGAGGGGCTGTAAGCAGTTGTGTCACCACTGAAAGCCGAGGAGGAGGAGCCATTTCTCCCGTTTCTCCTTCTCATCTGTGGCTCTGGTGCTGCCCATATCCTCTTGTTCCTTTCCTGTTTAAAAGTTCCTTGTAAAATCGTTCTTTAATTCATTCTCTGGGTTACAGACATTCTATGTGTCTCAGTCTACGTGTCTCCTTCCCCTCAGTTTTCCCAGCTGGTAGTGATGTGACCATCTCAAATACCTGATTTTCGCTTTCTGGTGGTAGAAAGAGCAAGAGCAGGACTGGGTGAAATGAATCTCCACAAGCTTTTCCAACAGGATAGTCTCTTCATGAGATCAGAGATACTGGATTAATTAATTTTTGGAAACCTGTAGTTCCTTCCATTTCAGTTGTTCATTTTTCTGGGGCTGGTGGAAGAATTTTGTCATGCTACCAGGAGAGATATTTGCTCTGTGACTATTCAAAAGGAAATAACTTATACAGCTTGAAAAATCCCATTCTGGCATGATTTTGTTTGCACTCTCTGATTTGGATACCTCAGCAAAGTGTCCCATAAGTAAGTGTTTGACCTTCAGTTGACTTCTGCAAACCAAGATAATTTTCATTAACCCGGTTAGGTCACCAGCAAGAGTCACTGAGCCACCCAGTCAATGAGCCCCCCTCATTCTGTTGTTTCTGAATGTCATCTCTTTTTAAAAAGGAATCCCCTGCTAGGATTAATTTAATAAGAGATATAAAAGAGATGGGTAGAGCCTAAGGATGTCTAGAGCCACTGCTTTTTGGTGATCTTATTCTTTAGGTTTTTTCTTTATTGACTGGAATGGAAAAGGACAAGAAATGATGGTAGTTCTAGTGCTTATTCTCGCTGTCTCAATTCATATCACTTTTGATTTATATCACTTTTGATTTCTAGGTAGATATCTTATTCCTCTGTGTGGAGAGCAGAAATCTCTGCGGAAATTCTTTTCCTCTTGCCCTCACTCTGAATTGCAAGGCTGGAATTCCCGGTGCCTGGCCCTTAGCACGGAGCCTGGAGCACGCAGCTGTGGCTGCTTTCAGGCAGGTTCAGCTCCCCAAAGGAGCAGTGCTGGCTGCAGCTCGCAGGCCAGGCAGCACCACAAGCTGGGCTGTGGGTAACGCCACAGCACCTGCCACTGCTGGCACCTGGGCAGGGCCAGCAGCTCAGCAGCAGCTGGACAAAGTGGTTCTGTGAGCTTTCCCACAGTTTCAGGTTTCCAGATGTCCTGAGGCTGCATTCCCACCATACATTAACTCCGTATGGATAGAGGGACCAGCCCCTGGAGAGGGGTGTTGTACCTGCCCTGTCTCTGGCAATGCACAGAGACACTCACAAAACTGCAATTACGCCGTGTCCTGAGCAGAGGCTGATAGCTGGGATGTGCTAGATGACCTCCTGTGTCTGTGCTGTCTTCTGTCTGCTCATTATATTGATTATCCTTAATGGCATTGCCCTGTATCCCCCTTTATTTGCATTGGTGTTTTTCTGAGGATGCAATGAGCAAACCTGAAGTCTGCCTTGAATAAAATCAACAGAGCTGCCAGTGAGGATGCCACTGTGGTGTCTTTGGTAGCAATCAGGAAAAACAACCCTTTTTTTTTAGTCTCAGCATTAAAAACTCTGCTTTGAGTTGGTACCAGAGGGAAAAAAACCCCCATATTTTGTTTTGATGCAAGAAAATAAATAATACCACTGGTGCCAGACTAAATGTTCATTTTGGAATAGAGGCCTGATTTTCCCATTCCTAGACATTTGTCACTGCGGCAGCTCCATTAGCAGCAGTGAAATGAGTTCTGATTTACACCAGTGACAGGAAGATTAGGATCGAGGCGTGTTTCAGCAAGGCAAGTATTCTCTTGAAGTTCTGGATTAACAAGGGCACTAAACGTGAGTGTGGGAGTAATTAGGCAGTGAGATGTGTTAGGCATGTGTTACTGGGGGATTGTAACACATCCTGGGTGTTGCTGCAAGGCACCTGCTCAGAAGCTGGGTTGCTTTAATTACTTGAGAGACGCACGGGGCTGTTCTGCCGCTGCTCCTCCAGCAGGCTGCCAGGGAATTTGCTTTCTGCGTCCCATTGCCCCAACACCAAGAAAAGGAAAGCAGAGGACTATTTTAAAAAGTGGTTGAGCCCACTAAAAAAAAAGTTTTGGCGGTTTTCCAGTTTTTTTCCCTCCTCTTCAGCCAGAAACAGGCTGCTCGGATCAGCCCTTTTCAGTTCAGCCCAGCTCCCTGGTGCTGCTCTCTCTGTGTGGCACCCTGGGTGCTGCTCCTGGTGAGATGAACTTGATTCTTGTGGTGGCAAGAAAAAGCTCTCAAATCCTTTTGTGCCGGGTAATGAAGTGTTGGGAGGAGGGGGTGGCATCAGCATTTCAGAGCAGCAGGTCCCCCAAAGCAGAGCCAGGGGGTCCCAGCAGGGCCAGCACATCCCCTGAGCTCCTCTCCCTCCATGCAGTGCCTCCAGGTGAGAGCTGGGTGGTGCCTGTGGGAAGGGCCGGGGCAGGGACTCACCCTCAGCCTCTGCTGGGGTGACACTGGAGGATCCAGCAGAAAGCTCCCTGCGTTTGTCCGCTCTGTGCAGCCATCCCACGCTTTGCCAGCATGTCAAACATCATTAACCTTTTGTATCTACGTATGTATTTATTTTCAGATTCATTGGTCTCAGATCTCTTGCCGCTTCCCTCCTCACATGGGCTACTTCTTTTTTTTTTTTTTTTTAATTTCTGGACTAATGTCATCTTTCACAGCATTAGGCAGTTGGATGCATCTCATTAACATAAAACACTCTTTAAAAATGTTTATAATTAAACCCCAATTTACCAGCTCTCTGCCACACAGTTTTCATTCAGACGGGTTATTTATAGGTTTTGCCATTTGGTTTCCTTGACAGCATTTGTTTTAATATGTCCCATTCTTTCTGAATTAACTAACTTGTTCTCCCTGTCTTAAAGCAACATATTTATATCGACACTTTATTAGAGAAAATTGCAACCTCTTACCAAGAGAGAGCGATTACCTCTTGTATTCCTAAAGTGCATTAAATTAATTTCACAGTGTAATTGAAACCAAGGCAGAGGGCTCATTAATGGTTCCTTATCTCCCGATACTCATTTCTTCTTTCCTTAAAATGTGAGTTCTTGCAAATGAAAGAATGGAACTATAATAACCATTATGAGGTACATTTCTATTTTTTTCCTTTTTTTTTTTCTTGTGCATGCTGCCTGGGAACCATTTTTCTTGTTCTTAGCAGTGCTAGGTAGACAACAGGTGACCACGCGAAACCCGCCCAGCCTCTTGAGCACAGGTGATTATCAGTTCAGGAAAAGCAAAACTGGTCAAACTTCCCGAGGTCTGAGCACCTTCATGACTTCTCGTTTAATACTTGTTTTGTATGAGAAATTACTTTTATAATTGCTCCAACTACAGTTTAAAGGGGGGCAGTGCTTTCGTGGCACTCCTAGTGCCAAGGTGGAGATCTGCCTGTGCTGAGGGTCAGCTGGGGGGCTCAACACCCCTTAAATCTTCTCAGGAGCACTTGAGTGGGATGGAAGAGCCCCATGGATCCCCCTCTGCACAGGCTGAGTGACCCCTGAGCGTGCATGGAGCTGAGCTTGCATTCCCAGTTAAAGGAGCTGGGCCATTTTCTGGGGCTGATTATTCTTAGACAGCTGAGTCCCGCTGTCGGAGGAATGATGGCAAGAAAAGGAAAACTTCATTCTCTAAGCCCTCTGTAGAAGAAGAGAGGAGCTATAGAAACTGTAGTTTCTATAGAAACTTCTGCTGGAGCCAGAGATGCTGCAGGATTGAGCCTCAGCAGCACCACGTCACTCACTGTGGGGAGGTTCAGAACCTCTCAGGGGTTTTGCACTTTCCATCAGAAGGAACTTGGAGGTCTGTGTGCCATAAAATTGCCCCATCATATGTAACACTGGGACCAGGATCATCATTAACTCCAGAAAATTTAAATACAGGGGGGAGATCCCATCAGCTTGTGGAAACAGGTTCTTCTGCTTCAGCCTGATGTGCACAGAATGAGCGGCTGGGATGTGACAGCGTTACATGAGATTATTGGGAAAGGAGGGTTGGTTTCTCAGTTTTTACATGGATTACATTCCTCTAGGAATACTCCTCTCCCAGTGCTGCAGGGTTATTCCTGCCTAGTTATGATTTCCTCACCAACAATTATTTCAACTGCACATCAGCTGTGATGATACAGGGGCAAAAAGGTGCTGGGATTACTGGGAAGTTCAAATGCATTGAAAAAAAGGTCCTGATTTTTGGTAGTGCATCAGCACTGGAAGAAGGAAAGCTCCTGGGAGAATGTTAAGATCTCAGTAAAGAACCTGAGTTTGAAATATGACCAGGGAAATCTTGGGCTGGGGGAGAGACTGCAAAATGTCAGTGGAAAATGAGGAAGGAAAAAGTTCCTGCTGTTCCCACACAGTTTTGCTGCACATGAAAACTGTTGGTTTAATAACTCCTGCTCCCTCAAATTCATTGAAGAGGCTTCTTCTGTTCCTGAAATACCTTCTGGTTTTGTAGATAGATAATGTATTTTTTAAACAGATCTAATCCCACTTCAAATCGGTTTGTTGCTGCATTTTGTCTTCTAATACACTGGAATATTATTCCTTTGACAGGTTAATTCTGTCTTGCGCTATTTCTTTCAGAGGAGTTTATCACACTTTATAAGTTGAATGCATGGAAATGTTTGGCTGTTTTTTTTTTTCCCCTGAACAAATTTCTGCCATCTAAAAATTATTTTTTTAGCAGAAGTTTTGTTTATCACAGTCCCTTTAGGGGCTTCCTTACCCCAGGGCACAGCTTTGAATTAGTGCAGAACGCGATGAGGCCAGGAGTGAGCTGAGTTTGGCATCTCCAGCCCAGTGTCCAGAGGTCATTATCTACTCCAGAGCTCTGCTGCATTGCCAGACCCTAATCTTGGGCTCTCCAATTAAAAGAAGCAGCTGGAGGGAAGGGGAGAAGTGGCACAGTGTTTAAGATAAAATTTGGGATAGTTTAGCAACAGGAGGCTGTGAAAACGTCACCTTTGTAATTCAAAGCATCCACTGCCAGGACACAAATAGCTTCAGGAAAGAAAGGTCTTTGGAGAAATGAAAATAAAATATATTATAGCTGTGAGAGCCAAGCCCTCCAGGAATCAAAGCAGGCAAGGATTTACCTGGAGCAGTGTGGAGATTCTTGTCCCTTTTCGAGACCCTCCTGGTGGGAAAGGATGCTCTTGGCTGTGTGTTGTGGCAGGCCCTGAGCCAGTGTACATTCGTCTTTGTTTGCAGATAAATTGGCAGCCAGATAAAGGAGTGGAAATTAAAGAAAAGTCGGTAGCTGGACATGAAAGCCACAAGTGAAGGTCAAATTAAGAAAATATTTCCTTTGCTTTTGTTTTACTTAGTTTGAATGCAGGGAGCATTGGATGATTCCTCACTTAGGAAATTTTGGGGCTTGTTTTGCATCTCTTCTGCTTGAAAGTTTGCAGGAAGAACTTTTTGAACGACCCTTGAAGCCTCTTCTGCACAGGGGCTGAGAGGTGGCACAAAGGGGGCAGCAGCATGGGGGGAGGCAGGAGGGGGCTCTCACGTTTTAGAGGATTGCAGTGTTTCATGTTCCTGACCTTCACACCCTCACACCAACTCATTTGGGTGATCAGGATTTTGTCTCCATTTCCTGATAGCTGCAGATCCTTTCTAAGGTGGGTCAGCCACTGGGCAGGTACGTGGATCACTTAAAATGATTTTCATAAATAGATTATCACTGTCAGTGTCCTTTAACAACACTTCCAAAGGCATGACAGGCCCAGGACTGTTACAAATACATGATGCCTCTTTCCTTAAATAGATTTTTTGATGAGCCAGTATTCAGAAACAGGGTTGATATTAATGAGCTCCTGAGCTTCTTTCAGGAGCTGGACATTTAAAAAAAATATATGGTTGCATTAGGGTATTGTGATAAAATCACAGGGTAGGTGTGAGACTGTTTTGTAGTATTGTTGTAGAGAAAAGAGAAATCTTCATTCCAGGCTTGCCTGAAAGTGCTGCTTCAGCTTGGCAGGGTTCAGGAAGTGTCCCAGTGTTTATGCAGCACACGTAGAGTGTGTACACACACTCCCAGCTGCCCAGCTGACTCCCTTTTGCTGCAAGAGAGATTCCTCCTTCCGTGCTGCTCGCTCCGCTCGGGGTGAAGCCTCCCAGCACAAGGTTTTGCAGGTACCTGGTACCTGAAGCACCTTTGTCCAGTCGGGCTCAGAAGGTGGCTTTATTTCAGTGTTCACTTTCTGCCCACTCCTGGGCTTTGCTCACTGGTTTTGCAGCTTTTGCAGCTGGTGTGGATGTGGATTTTTCATGATAATCATGGTGAGAGCAGGGTAACTGTTTAGAGGGGGCTGACGGGCAAAAGCCAATAATTGTGGTGAATTGTTAAATATCCAGAACATTGTCAGGCACTGAGAAGTTTTTGCCAGTATCAGTCAAAAGGTTGATCTCCCTGTGTCTAAGACTTCACAAAAATTAAGTCACATCTGTAAAGTTGAACTTGTCATATTGGTAATTGTACTTGTTTCCCATTTTGATCATTTTGAGCTAGTTTTTAAATACAGTGCTGCAAAAGTGAAGAGTTAAAACAGAAACATGTCACAATGACGGACACGGCCCAGGGAGGAAGGAAAGAACCGAACTCAGGAGTGACTAAAGAGAAATGCCTTTATTTATTTATATACAGAAGGCTTTTATCCCCTAGGCCGTAGAGAGTAATTGGATCTTCATTAACACCCCCCAGGGCTATTGGCTAGATCCTAAAAACACATATTTCCTAAACAGTCCTTCAGTCTTACAATAACAAAGTGCAAAAACACCTCACAGGTGCAAGATAGAAGAATTATTTACAAAAGCTCTCTAGCTGTTTTGCAGCTAGCTCCGTGAGAAAGTGAGAATGCTCATGGACACAGGCAGATACTGAAAAATCTCTCTGCCACCAAGCTTTCAGCGTCCACACAGAAACATGCCCTCACCCTNGAGCTAGTTTTTAAATACAGTGCTATGAAAGTGAAGAGCTAAAACAGAAACATGCCCTTACCCCCTGAACCATGGCATCACTTGTTGGCATCACAGCAGCTCTCCGTAGCTGAGCTCTTCTTTCAGGGAAATGTTAAAACCTTTCATATTCTTGGGGACCATATATCTGCCTTCAGCACAAATTAAGTGCTCCTGTTCTGAACAGAGAGGAAGAAAAACAGGAGGAGAAAAGAAAAGCCTTTGTGGTGGATTTGCCTGGAATCTCCAGAATCAATTATTCACTTACAGCTAGTTTTTAATTCTCATTCAGCTTAGCTATGCTGATCTTGATGCCTCACTGTGTGTTTACCCTCATCCTCCTAAAGATTCCACCTGTAAGCCTGAAAATCCCTCATACAAATTCTGGTCTGTCTTTCTCTCCAGGACTGCTTTGTTTTGCTGCTCTCTCTGCTCAGAATATGGTTGAAAGCTTTTGGCTCTCATCATCCTGTCTATTCCTTTTGAGCTTTGTTAAAGAAATGAGTGTGTCTCATTATAGTCTTAAGCCTGTGCTGTTTGCAGTCTTCAATAACTGGAGGTGGAAAATTGGTGTAGTGACGTTGTGTGTGGTGATCCTCTTTGTGATACTCATTTTTTAATGAATTGCAACAAAGAAATAGCCAAAGTGGAGTCTGGCTTTTAGATGTGATGAGCTGTTCCACTCTGTTGTCTCATGGTACCTGGAAGCACCCACATCATGCATAGTTTTCTTTTTTTTAGTCCTAATACACTGCTGGAGGGTGTGGGCAGCTGACACCCAGGGCTGGTGCTGGCTATTTCCACATCAGGATGTGAAAAGGTGCCTTTCCACCTTTATCTCAGCGTTATCATTCCTGGAGGCACCTGTCTGCCCTTGTGTTTGCACGTCAGACTGTGTTTTACAGATAGAGATATTATCAGGAACTGAAAACATGAGGGAAAACATTCCTGCGCGCAGAGCTGCTTTAATAATTTGTAGGCCACTCACATAGAAAGCACCATAAAAAAATAAATAAAGGAAATCATGTTTACAAGTGATTTGAGAATAGCTGTCTTTGAATACAAGCCTCTAGGTCTATTAGGAGATTTTACATTCAGCCCACTGCCTGGCCATTATGTGCTGCAAAGAAATTACTCTGATTGTGCAGATCATTTCAATGCATAATGACTGGGAGCCCAATATTTTTCATTAATTTTTCTGGGTTAAATAATGCTCTGAAGTAATTTTTCTGATTGTTTTTTGTTCCAAGAGCGGATTTCTCTCTGAAGAAGCTGTGTTCTTAGGTGTTACAGTTTTGAAACCAAACCTCATGGTTGCCAGACTTGCCCCCTTGCTGCGTCTTTCCTGTCACCTGGCCATGGCTGAACCTCCCATTTCTTGAGTTGCTTCTCTCATTTTGCCCCTCCCTCCTTCACACTTGCATTGCCCTTTTCTTGATTCTGAATATTTGACCCAGCTGCCCTTAGAATAATTTTATTTGCTTTCTTTTCTCCTCCTGTTAGGCTTTGGGATGCTTCTCTCTCCTCCACTATCTGGTGGTTGTGGTGCCACTTCCATTGCAGGATTTTGTGCCTCACCAGCTGGAAATCTCACATAAATACCTGACTTTTCCTCCTGCTTATGGCTCTCTTGAAATCTTTTTCCTGGCAGTATCATTTTTTTTAAATGCAATATTGTAATTGCTGCCTATAGTAAAGAATGTTTCAAATTGCAGTTTGTGAAATTGGTTTTATGGAAGAAACTTGTATTACCAGCCCTGCTTAGCTACATGCACTCAGTAATCATTCTTTCCTGGATGTTTTTCAGAGTGCCACCTCCACAGAGGAGGTTGCTTTATATCTGGTAGCTTATTTTCAAATAATAGACCTGTGCAGAAATTGCTGGGAGAGAGATTGCCATGGTATCTTTCCCTTGGTTGCCACTGCTGGTTTTTCCCCAGAGAGTGCTGGGCACTGCCCAGGCTCCCCAGGGAATGGTCCCGGCCCTGAGGCTGCCAGAGCTCCAGGAGAGTTTGGACACCACTCCCAGGGATGCCCAGGGAGGGGTTGTTGGGGGGTCTGTGCAGGGCCAGGAGCTGGACTGGATGATCCTGATGGGTCTCCTGCAGCTCAGGATATTCTATGAATCTACAGCAGCATGGCCAGATTAGACCTTAATTAAAACCTTAATTAAACCATCAGTGTGTGATGATCCAGAAACCTGACTTCTCATGGGCTGATGAGCTGGACAGCTCAGGAAAATTGGCCATTTGCCCCTGCCCTGCTCTCTTTGCATCTCTGCAGCATCACCAGAGCTGTATCTCCCATGGACGTGCTTCCTGTACTTTCTTCTGTCTCGCTGCAAGATGCTGGATCTGGGAATTTTGGAAGGGACTGGAGAGAAACAAAGTCAGTTGGGTTGCTAGGAAAGGACTAAAATGTTGAACTAGCTCTGACTGACCAGTGGAGCGCTGGGTGAATGCCAGTGCCTGTGAAAGTCAGTCAGGCCCCTGCTCTGGCTCCTGGGATGGTGCATTTTGTACCCTACACAAATGAGTGTCTCCGAGAGCAGTGGCCTGCTGGAGTAGATAAAGCACAGATGGGGAGTCCGGGGACCTACAGTCTTCACTCCTCCAGCACTGCCTTTTACCATTTGCCTTCCTTATTAAGAAAGCAAGCTTAGGGCAGAAAATTGTCCTACTTTGTGTTAGTGCAGAGTAATGGGGTCCTGACCCCAGGGTGCCACTGAAATACACACACTAATAACAGTGGTGACCCGCTCTGTGTCTTATTATTCCAGCATCCAGCTTCTGCTACAAGGAACAATTCATTCCAGGAAATGTGGTGGAAGTAGCCACTAGAAAATACAGTTATAGTTTGTTTTCATTCCTTTTTAATGTCAGCAATATATAAACATGGTTTTTCAGAAAGAAAAGGGTGGCCCCTCAAGTAGTGCAGAGCTTTGCAAGTGTGTTTAAAGATATTTGTATGAAATGGCCATCTGAGCACTTTTTATGGGCTGCTGTGCTCAGAGGATTTCAGATCCTGCATCTCTATAAAGGAGAGGAGCAAAACTGAATTCTAAAACAGCGTTTCTGCCAGGAGCAGCAGAAGTCATCTCCTGCAAGAAACAGCTCACAGAGCTGCTCCTGCCAGGATAGGAACGTTCTTACCTACAGCTGGTGCTGGGGCAGGTGGGAAACCAGAGCAACCAGGGGAGATTTAGACATCTGCATGGAAAATATGCCAGAACAGCAGGAAAACAATGGACTTCTGCAGTAATGTTTCATTGCAAGGCTTTGAGAATCCCAGCGCCAGGAATTTGCTGACACTGCCATATTCTCCATTCCTGGGCGCTATTAGCTGAGACAGCTTACAAATGGTCGGGCTGGTAGCCTGAAGGAATCGTTGGTCTTTGCCAAGAGAGATAGAAAGAGTTGCCCAGAAGATTGGAGTGAGTCAGTCACCATGGTGTGGAGGTGTCAGGATGGATAATGAGCCTTTCTCCTCCTCCTGGAGCTGCAGGAGCCTGCACTGGGGTGGGCAATATCAGATAAAAACACTCTGACCACACATTGCCTGGAGTAACGAGCAGCAGCCTGGCAAAATCAAACCAGTCTGGTGGATCAGAAGATGGAGTTGACAGCACATTCTTATTTCTTCTAACACGGCTCACAATTCATGAGAGTATTCAGAAGGTAGGAAAATGAGGGGCGTCTGACCGTGCTGTTTACAGTAGAAAACCATTCTCCAACACCTATTATTTAGGGTCATAGGAGTAACTGCAGCTCAGATGAAGGATAATTTGGAGTACTTCTGACTTTCACTTCAAATGAATAGAGTTTTAGCCATTTTCAGGGGGAAATTGTACCTTTCTCCCTGCCTTTGTTGTGTGACAGTGTGGGGATTGCCTGTCTGATGGTGTATAGCTCACCTCTTGGACACATTTACTGCAGGACTGTGCGAGAGCTTGTCAAATAAAGATGGAAATATGCAACCGATACGTTATTTTATTTTCATGCTCAGGAGTCCCATTAATGCATTTCAGACATGTGAGCACAGAAGTTATCAGTGAACTCTTAACTGAATGGGCAAATTGGTGAATGCAGCAGAACGGTAGAGTTGTCGGGGCAAAAGCTGAAAATGATACGTGTGATTCCAAGAGCCAGCCCTTTCTGCTTGGTAAATTTTGTGTTTTGCTCTGGCTAAACTAGATTACAGCCTAGCTGTAGGAGAAGTGAAATGCTTTTATCACTGCATCATCTCTTAAAGCATATGCAGTTTAACGTGTGGGAAAGAGGCAAAACAACACCACAGTGACAGTAACGCTGTCTCATCAACACATGGACTTGAGGGAATATTATGTCCCTGAGCAAGTGACTTCATGAACAGAAGTGATTCAGATTTCCTGAAGGTCAGCAGCACAGAGCTGTTAAAAGAGCAAAACATTGTGGTCTTCTGATGTCAGCCCTCTGTGTTCACCTTTGATTCCCTTTCCCTACCACATTTAAGCTGCAGAGGAAGACTTGGCTGAGTGCAGCAGCAGAGGTGAAGCCCAAGATAAGAGTGGATCTCATGTAACATGAATTCATTTAACTTCGTGAACTGCAGTGGTGGTATTTTTGGGAGTAGTTAGGTGTAACAGGAATATAATGAAGATAGGCTCATTTAGCCTTTGGAGTAGCCATGACTCAAATCTTGTGGGGCTTTCTAAATCAAGCTCAGTGGCTTAAGCTATATCTGGAAATATTCTGTGCAGCAAGTGGTGAAGTCAGCAGAGCTGAGGTCTGTAATGAGCACTATTGAAATGGTCTCAGCAAGAGGGGAGAGGGCAGCTTTCTCCAGGGTGCTCAGTTAGAGCAGAAATGCTGTGCAAATAATGCTCCTAAATATGTTTTATTTTTGGGTGTGTAGATTTCACCTCTTAAAAAAACAAACAAACAAGCAAACCAAAACCCCCAAAAATTTCAAATAGAAATTCTGCTCTCTTGTTTGGGCTGAAGAAGTTGTGCCTGGAGTACATTAGGTGGTGTGTGAGGGTGCTGAGGCACAGCAGTGGGCTGCCCAGAGAAGCCGTGGATGCCCCATCCCTGGAAGTGTCCAAGGCCAGGCTGGATGGAGCTGCAAGGTTCCACCTGGAATGGTGGAAGGTGTCCCTGCCCACGGCAGGGGGTTGGAATGACATGGGCTTTAAGGTCCCTTCCAACTCAAATCACCCCCTGACTCTGTGGGGAGGGTGCTCTGTATGTTGGGTTGATGCTTGTTACATGTATAATTGGAATGGGATGTTTAACACAGCCAGGCCTCCAATACACTGAGAAACACAAATGTGAGCTGATTTTAGAGGGAGAAACATTTCTGCCAGAAGTATTATAATTATTATTACATGTTACTGTGTTCACTATTTTCATGAGTAAGGACTGCAAGTCCATTTGAACTATTTGAGATTAAAATTTGAACTGTTGTTCTCCTGTTTCTGGGTGCATGCTGAGTGCTTCAGAAGAGAAAATGCCCCATTACAGTGTAACTTAGTAAAATATTAGAGTCATTTGCACTACACTGGGATTTTACACCCTATTACTGCTCTGAATTATCTGTCATTAGCCCTCATTAAAGGCAGATTTGGTTAGATGGACAATTGTCTATTGCAATTTGATTGCAAATATGTTGTTAGGCTTTCAAATGAATATTTAAAGTGGATCATTGCACAGTTTCCCAACAAATTCTTTTTTTTATCTTGTCCTTCCTCTCCCTCCATCTTTTAAGGAGCTTCCACCCAGAATTCCAATGCAGTGGAACCAGAAAAGCAAGTTGACAGCACGGTGAAAATGGCTGGAGTTATAGCTGGTCTCCTGATGTTTGTTATTATCCTCTTGGGAGCAATGCTTACCATCAAGAGAAGGTAAGTTTCTGCTTTGCTTCCGTCGTGACCCTCCTGGCTTCTTCCAAAAGAAGAATAAATAACGACAAAACATTCTTTATGTGTGACAGAGAGCAGCAGTTAATGCCTGTTTACACAACACTGACACTAAGGGTCGTAGGCCCAGAAGAAATGCCAGTTCTGGGAGGTCCAGCAATAAAAGAATGGTTGTACAGCAAAGAGATAATGATAATTAATTGATAATTAACGTGAAGGGATAAGTCATGAAGTAGCATGGAGAAGTACAAAGGGATAAAAGGAGCACCTCTCCTAACAGGAAAGGCTGAGAAAATTGGGATTGTTCAGTCTGGGGAAGAGAAGCTTTGAGTGACCCAACTATGGCCTTCCAGTACCTGGAGGGAGCCTGCAAGAAGGATGGGGAGAGACTGTTTCCAAGGGCTGGGAGTGACAGGACAGGGGGGAACGGCTTCAGGCTGGCAGAGAGGAGATTTATATCAGACATTAGGAAGAAATTCTTCCCTGTGAGAGAGGTGAGGCCCTGGCACAGATTTCCCAGAGAAGCTGTGGCTGCCTCATCCCAGCCGTTGTTCCAACACTTGAGTTCTCTGAGGTTTTGGCTGTCATGACTGTAAGTTGTTATCTCACAGATGACACAGACAAACCCCCAAGCAAAATGACTGGTAATGCAGGATGAGTTCCAGAGGTTAGAGAGTGAGGATCCATTTGCCCTGTGTGGAAGTTCCCAAGCCCCTGCTGAGCTGAGCTGGCCCCTCAGCCAGTGCCCAGGACCTTCAGCTGAAGCTGCCTGCTCCTGAAGCAGCAATGTTTGGTGAATTTGGGTGTGATGCCCCACTCACAGAACTTCGCTCTATCTGGTTTTGCCATAGGCTCTGTAAACCTGGGCAATTTTCTTCAAAATTAGCGTAGAAAGGAGGTGAGTGGGAGTATTAGAAATCCAAATTCTCCCTTTTTTTTCCCTAGAGCTGGAAAATTACATTTTCCCCTATGTTCTTTCCACAGCCCCTCCCAGGGCAGACAAGCAAAATCCCTGCAGTCTGTATCTCTGTTTGCTGCAATTTGCAAGGATGCCTGCTGGAAGACACACTGAAATAAGGAATAAACTGGCTCATTGACTTTAAAATCTTTTCCCATTCAGAAGCCATGAGTGCAGGAGGAGGTTTGGGAGGCTGTAGCACACCTCCAGCACCTCCAGAGCTGCTGATCACATCCGTTCTGGGCTCCCTTGGATGGGCACCACCAGCCACGTCCAGCTGGGGCTCAGAGCTGCATCTGGACAAGTGTTCCCTGGAGATGAACTTCAGCCTGTCAGGCTCATTTCATTTGTAAACTAGTGTGGGTTGGGACCAGCTTTTAAAAAGGAGAAGCCGATTTGGACCACAAATTGATTGGAACTTCTGGAGGAGCAGAGCTGAAAGCTTCAGCTCTTCTGAGAGAACAGTTTAACAATGAAGTTCTCTTTTTATTTTGCAAGCAGAAGCATTTGGAGTTTAAGCTCTTGTGTTCCATGTTTGCAATAGCCTCAGTTTAGAAAGAGTTCCCTTCTCAGTGCACCAAGGCCTCGGTGTACAAACAGTGCAGCCTTGCAAGGCAACAATTCAGAAAAATAATTTCATGAGATAAATTTGAGATATTGTCTTCAAATGGAGCTGGAAAATACCCCAGTGACATTTGTCCACTGTCCAGGGCATCACAGCTCATTGGGAACAGGCACCGTGGTGGATCTCCTGGATGAAGCATTTTGTTAACCAGTGCAGAAAGCAAAGGAAGGAGAGGGATTAGAAGAGAAGGAAAACATTGGTTTGAGATGAGCACTGGGATCACCAGGAGCCTCTTTTTGTTCCTGTGAGACTCCCCAAACAGGCAGCACGCTGCATGGAGCCTTTCAGACACAGAGCATGAGCAAGCAGTGCCCAGTCCCTCACAGTTTTAGCAGAACAAATTGCAAAAATTCCAGGAACTCAAAAATTTCTGGGGGCTGATAAAGTTTTAGAGAGTTTAGTCAGATATGTGAAGCTAAATTAAGCCAACCAGTGGAAAATGCAGTGGAAAATGCCAATGCAGTAGAAAATTTGGGTTTGACTCCATGTTTGTTGTCTGAAAGTTTTAGTTGAAACTTGGGGTTGTCTAAAGTCTGCTTGAGTTTCCATGTGTGTGTATATCTATGCCAAAATTGTGTGTACATCTAAATTTCTGTTTTAAATACAACTGTCTTACAGCATCTAAACCCAAAACCATTAGCAGTTTGTTTTCTTGGTTTTGGGAAGCCACTAACTCCAGGAGTGAAGTCATAGTCTCATCATTACATGTATATGACATAAAAATTGCTGCCACATAATAGAGAGAAACTTAATACAAGGACATGTAGGGACAGGACAAAGGGGAATGGCTTCAAACTGAAAGAGATTAAATTTAGATTGGCTATTTGGAAGAAATTCTTGCCTGTGAGGGTGGGGAGGCCCTGGCACAGGGTGCCCAGAGAAGCTGTGGCTGCCCCTGGATCCCTGGCAGTGTCCCAGGCCAGGCTGGATGGGGCTTGGAGCAGCGTGGGACAGTGGAAGGTGTCCCTGCCCAGGGCAGGAGTGGAATGGGGATGATCTTTGAGGTCCATTCCAACCCAAACCACTCTGTGATAATTTAGCCTGTCAATTTAGAGGTGGTTATAAGTGCCCATGTGAGTGTATGTGCCCACAAAAGGCAGAACCACATTCGTTCACTAAGAGGTACATATCCTCAAATATCTCATTTTTCATTGTATGAAAATATTTCTAATTCTCTAAGGAGCTTTTGTTTTTTCCTTAACATTAGTTAAAGACATTTGTGTAATAGAGAACACAGAATCATTTAGTAAAAACAAAATGAAACAAGAAAAACAAGATCTTTTTCAGGAGAAAATACCCTTTGACTTGGCCGCTCCCCAGAGGATTTGATTTTGGTCAGTTCTGATTTCATCTGGGCAGTTTTAATTCTGGTATAATTGTGACTTGTATTTCCCTGGAGTGAAGAATGTGACACCTCTCAGGCTGGTGTGTTTGAGCAAAGCCTCCACTGACCCCTTTAAATATGAGACTGAATAAATAGGATCAGACAGCCTGTCATGGGTGCACTGTAAATAAGTTCTTTAAACTGCTGTCGGTAGCAAAAAAGGAGATTTGGGGCTGTGTAGGGTCTAGGATTACTTCCTCCTATGAAAATTCAGCTCCTTATTCTGGGTTAGGATTTAGGTGGTTACCTTAAACTAATTAAATAAAACCCCAAAGCCTCTTGGGCAGAACATAGCCAAGCTGTAGGATAGAATTAGGAAAAGGGATGTTTGCACATTCGGTGACCCATGTCCCCCCTGTGTCCCTGATGGAGGTGGGAGACAAACGAGGGTTTGGGTTGTGTTGTAGATTCTAGGACCAGGTCATGTTTTCACTGAACCATAACTCAGACCAGTTCTCACAGTAAGCTTTGAAATATTCTTTAGTCAGTCCTTATTTCAGGCTGCCTATTTTGGGAGAATTTGAACCAAATTGGACTGTTCAATTCCAAAACATAATCCTCTTTTTATTTGTCTTCCTTTATTTTCTATCCTTGTGGAGCAAACCTTTCTGAGCTTTGCTCTGCAGCCTGGAGGGATGTGCAGCTTTTTAATGAGGGCTGAGAGTCTGCTGGGATCCCAGATGTCTGTGGCCCAGACTGGAGAGCAGCAGAAAGAACAGCAAGATGTTCAAGGGAACAGTTCCAATCGATAGTGCTGTGTGAGCCTGGTGCTGGCCTCTCACAGGGCTTGGTTTAATGGAATGGTTTTGGGGATCTCAGGGGTTCAGCTGTGTGTGCTCTCATTTTCTACATCTTGGTCACGTTTCCCTTTGTTTAGGGGCTCAGTTGAACTTGGATTTCCATAGGGAAGCTCAGTGGCAATCGCTGCACCTTAACTGGTGCATTGCTAGGGCCTGTAGAATTGCTGCTTTCAGGAAATAATAGCATTTAGTTAAAATGCCTCCAGGAGACAATAACATTTAGTTAAAATACATCCAGGTGTATCTTGGAATCAGTGCCGTTCAAATAACTCGGCATACACCAGGAATCTGGCCAAAATGTCAGGTTTATAGCAAAGGCCATCATCAGGAAAACCATGTCACTTCAGTTTAATCCCCATGAACTGTTCTTTACCCCATGTGTGCACAGCAGAGAGGGTGACTGTGCACAGAGTGACTGAGTTGAACCTGCTTTCCACATGTGCTTATGGAAGGCATATTCAGAGCAATCATGAAAGTGAATACTTGAAAGCTGCATTTGTATTTCTAAGCGATTCCTAGTCGTCCTAGTGTCTTCAAGGATGGGATTTTAAAGCTGTGCAATAGGTTGAAGTTTGTGTTTCCCTGTTTTTCGTTGTCTTGACCAAAGCTGATGCTTTTGTGGCTACTTGTGGCCGGTGGTAAATCTCTAATACCCTGGACTAGGTCTGTTGTGAACCAGTCTTTTCAGAGAAGCCTCTTTCCAGTTATAAAGGGGCAAACATCACCTCTTAAGCTGCAACTGGTTGCCAAGGCTCAGTCTGTGGTGCTGCTCAAAATGTTGTGAAATGAATTGTTGAGAAACTGTGGTAGAAAATGCTTAATCACAGTGATGCAGAAAGCTAATGCATGCCCCCAGTGCTCAGCTATAAATATGGAGTGATGCTTGAATTGTTAATGAACTATTTGCATTTTATAGTTTGATGAAGCTTGATTTATCATTAGACAATTTGCTCATTGTCTAAATATTCCAAAATTGTGGCGTTCTTACGTTGTCACTTCCCTGTTTATTGTTATTTATATTAATAGCTCTGACATCTTTCTTTCCATTTCAAAAATATCAAAGCACTTGAGAGGCAAAATTAAGTCTCATTGCCCATGTTAGTGACATGATAAAGTGAGAGAATTAAAGGTGAGGAGATTAATTCATGGTGGCAGAAGTGGAAACACAACCTGTCTCCAGTTCAATATCTATTTATTCCTCACCAACACACAGCTCCTGAAGGAAGTGTAGGCAAATAGTAGCTCAGTACAGAAAACAGCACAAATACTTTGTATATTGAATCAGAATCCTGGAGTTCATCTAAATCTAATTATGTGCTTTTCTCTTTTTCTCCTTTTGGATATTTCGTTCATCTGACTGGCCATCGACATTTAGAAGAAATGCATATTCCTACTCTTATTACTTGTAAGTACTTGGCTGGGGATGAGGTTTCTTGAGCATGTTCACCCTTTTTTTTTTTGAGCATGTGGTAATTTTTTGCTTTTCTGGGGTTTTTTTTTGTTTGTTTGTTTGGGGTTTTATAATATTTTACCATTCAATTTATCCTTGTCTTTCCATCAGCTTGTGTTTTATTTTCCCAGTTGCACGCTGTTATGTTTTCCCCGTTTTCCCACTGCACCTGCAGCTGTGCCTGCAAACACATGAATGTCCACAGATATGTCAGTTATGGTTTATAGCTCTTCAAATTGGATATTCATCTTTAGATTGGATATCAGGAAAAATTTCTTCACCAAGAGGGCTGTCCAGCACCAGAACATGTGGCCCAGGGAAGTGGTGTCTCACCACTGAGGCATTTAAAAGTTGTGTGGATGTGGCACTTGGGGACAGATGGACACGGCAGTGCTGGGGGAACAGTTGGACTTGATGATCTTAGAAATCTTTTCCAACATAAAGGATTCTACGATTCTGTAAATGCTAATGGACAAATACAGAGCGTCCCAAGTGCACCTTTTTAATTGCCCATTGCCCATAGCCAGACTTCTGGGAAATTCGCACCTGAAAGTTATTGTTGGGAATTTCTCAGCCATGGATGTAAGCTTTTTAAAAACCTTAAGGTTTCTGACAGCTGGGAGTTGACATTACCCCAGCAAACACCCCTGTTCCTGGAGCTGCCAGGTTCTGAGTGTTGGTTTAGATCATTGGATGATGAAGTGGCTCAGATATTCAGATCTAAATCACCTGTCCAGTCCTAATGACAATGCTGCATAATTAAGGCAGTTGTTAAGGCACATGAAAATGCTTCACACATCGGTACTTCCAGAGCCATCTGTTGCCTAAAGACTGAGGGGCTGGAAAGCAATCAGGGCCAAGCTGTTTCTGCCATGATAATGGTTGTCTGAGGATCTGGAGGAGGAGACGGCTGGATCAATGATGTGAGGAAAAAGTCCTGGAGAAGTGAGCTGGATGCCTGTGCTGCCATCAGAGGGCTGGGAGGGATAGGGAAGGCAGCTGCTGCTGCTGACAGGAGCAGCTCTGCCCCCTCCAGCTCTCAGGAGCAGCAGGAGCCCTATCACGGACATCAGCCTTCTCCCCAGAACCCGCCAGGCTTGTCAGGGCTCTGAAACCCACCGAGCTGTCCCAAGGGCCACGTCTGCCCTGACAGCCCCTCCTGGTCTGCTGCTCCAGAGCTGCCTCCTTGGCCCCTTCCCGCAGTTCCTCTTTGTCTCATCTGGGCACTTTGTTCTGGAAGGTGTTCAGCAGGTCAGCAAAACGAGTGGGTTCATGTGCTGCCATGTTAAGGGAAGCTGATTTCTTTTCCATGTAAGTTGCTTTACATCCAAAGAACAGGGCAAAGGAGGATCCCTACGTACCACTCCATGGAGGGATTTTTCTTCTCCATGACCTGTCAGGAGACTATTGAAAGAGGAACCTTTCCCACTTCCCAAGCACGTGAGGAGCCTTAGGACACTGTCACGAGTCTTGACTTTGCCCAGTGATGTAATTGTAAATGCAGAGTAACTCCATTTCCTCTACACCTCTCGCTGGTTCACCAACAACAGAATTTGACCTCAAGCAGTCAGATTAAAGAGAAGGTTAACCAAGTGTAAAGTAGGGGATGGTTCTAACCCATAGGTGCTACGAGCTAGTTGAATTTACTATTGGAACCTTCCCTCCTCTGCACATCTCTCATGTTTTACTGTTCTGGCTTCCTTACAACCAGCAGCACCATTGCCTGAGAAATTCAGTGCCAGGTTTTCCATTATAATTCTTTCTTCTTCCAGCAGGCAGTATGTGGTCAGCATGTTCCCTGCTTTATTTTATTTTGAGATCTGTGTGTTTAAAAAGATGAATCAACTCCCGAGCCCTCTGTGACCCATTTTACAGCTGCACAGCATTGCTTTAAGCAGTCAGCTGAGGATTGCTCTGCCACAGCAAGCACAGGGGTCCTTAAGGGGTCTATTTGCTGTGGGTCGATTTCCTAGACCCTTTTTCCTCAGGGAGCAATGCAGTGACTCAGGAAAAGTGAAGAGAGAACCCTCTGGAGGTCACCAAGCCTAGGGCTGCAATGAGCTTCAGCAGAGGCTGAAGGAAGGGCTTTAATAAGGTTTAATGAGGCAGATGTCCACCATGCAGTACCTCACACCAGGGAAACGCCAGAGGGGCCATCGGGCAAGCTGAGTGTTCGTAGGAGCCGGTGGAGATCTGAGCTCAGCTTGCTGAAATCACGGAGCTCCACCTCCCCAGTACCACACCCGAAATTTTCTGCAAAGAGCTCGTTCTTAGCCCTGTGCTGATGGTGTCCCAGGGACAGCTCTGGGAGCTGGAGCATCCTGACGGTGGAGGCAACACACCCACAGTCACCTCACCACAAACACTTCCTGCACCAGGCTCTGCGTGTCAGCCTTCTGGTTCTCATGGACATTTGGTCTGTTCCTGAGCTGGGAAAACCAAGCTCTGTTCTTTGGGTTTTTAATTTTTTTTCCCCTTGAACAACAATTAAGGTAAAAGGGATGTTCCAGCAGTGAGGCAAGAAAGCAGGAGAGTCCATGAAGGAGCACAAAATAAAGTTCTACTGAGTTTCATGTTCCAAGTTCCACATGAAAACTTGAACAGGGCATTTCATTAGAACTGCAGATGAAGATCTGAAATTGCTAAGGACTGTGCAATTCTTAGCCAAACTTGATTCAAATTGCTCTGGACTCCTATGAGCAGAAAGGTTGGATTTAAGTTTATTTGAAATGTTGTGGAAATAACAGCAGCAATATGGTTATATACAGATTTTTTTTAAATAGAATTGGTTTCCATGCTATGACCTTGCATGAATGATTTAGTCCTGAAGCAAAATTCAGTTGAATGAGTTACCAGTATTGAAAAGCAGGTTCCCAAATAGATGTGCTGGCAGATCTTTAAATGTGACCATATGGGCTGTATCACTTCATGTTTGATTTCAGTTTCTGGACTTCAAAGCTGTGTTTCTTAGAGCAATTCTTGTCTGTTCTCTGATGATTCCTCCCAGCCCTTTGTCATCTGTTATACAGGCACTTCTTGTTAGGGACCAAAATCTCCAACCTTAACTCTTCTAAACAATTCTGAATGATAATTCTATTAAAGCCACAGAGACTTTTTTCTGGTCTTTACAGAGACAGGACACAGCATTTTGGTAATCTCTAGACTGGACAGATGCCCTCAGCCAGGCTTGTTCTGCTGTGTTCTGCTGCCATCCAGGACTGGAAAACCTGATTCTGTGAGATGGTTGGGTACCTGCAGCTCTGACTGCTGAAACCAGTCAAAACTATTCACTTCTAGAAGCAGCTCTTCCAGCTATTTTGGGCATGCATAGTTATAGGTAACTAGTGATGGGATTCTTGTATAGAAACACTTGATTGAAAACTTCCTACAGTGTATAGGAAAGGATGAAAGAGAAGGCCATAAAGATCTTTAACATGCTTTGAGTGGAAATACAGCCCAGGAGGCCTCGATTCCTAACCTGTAACTCATCGTGCAGGGTCAGCATCATACTGTGTACTTCAGTTCACCCATCAGCAAAGGCTGATTGCTCATGGGATGAGATCCTGTGAGGAGGAAGAGATGGATTAGGAGTTCCTGTCCTGGTGCACTCCTTGCATCCCTGTGCCCAGGGTGATGCCTGAGCCTTTCCAGAGGAGTTACTCTGCATTTACACCAACACAAATGATGTCTGAGGTTGGGACAGAATTGCTGCTGTCTCTCTGCACTGAAGTTTAATGGGTAGTGTAAGATATCAGCCCAGCCAGGTCTGGAAAATGTTGGTTTTAGTCCAGGCCAGGTCTGGAAGATGTTGGTTTTAGTCCCAGCTGAAGCTGCAAAACACAGACATCAATTCATCCCGTTTCCATGCGGGTTTGCATTTAGTGACAGACACCTCTTTTGCAACAGTATTTTCAACTGCAGCAATCCATATAATGATTTTATTATTTGCTCACCAGGAAAAGAAATGGAAATGTTTTCTGTGTGTGGGTTGTTTGTTTTGGTTTGTTTCTTTCTCCTGGGCTGGGTAATGGCTGCAGAATGAAATTTAATCAAGAGCAATATGAGACCAGGGAAGAATTTCTGGAAATACAGGGATTCATGTATGTGTTACAAGCTCTCAGTTTAATGTTATTTGTAAGAAAAGGGCACTCAATGGCCAAGATGTTGTTTTCCTTTTCCTCTGAACTGGCCAGAGCTCCAGGGACATGATTGCAATGTAGGAAGCCCCTTCATCTCCCACTGGAATTTCACACCAATTTTAATTGTTGGGTGGTTTCAGCTGGGATTTTTTCTTCATGGGAGAGATTGTCAAAGGTTATTAAGCTAAATTTATGCTCATATTTTTTGAAATAACAGAGTTCGTGCTGAATTTATTTCCACCATCTGTGGGACATTTGAAAAGAAAAACATCCCTTTTTTTATTTATAAGTATACCTCTGTATAACCACATTCACACATAAATATCTCTATGTATTTCCATGGATGGTGGGATCTGCCTGCACAGGTCAGCTTGCTAAACCAGGATTTTTAGAAGGAACATTCTCATTAGGTGCTTTTCTCATTAGATGATGGAAAAACAGAATCGTTAATCAGTGGCTATGCCTGTCTAATGAAAGCAAATTAAAAAAAAAAATTATCAAAATGCAGAAAGTAGATGAGGTCTTGTTTAGAACGTGTCTGTGTGGTGATTGCAAGCCTAAACTTTGCAGAGGGCAGAGTTTGTGGCTATCTGTACCAGCAGAGACTTATTCTGGATGGCTCCTATGTGCACCTGGCTTGTCTAAACTTTCTCTGGTTGTAAGTAAAAGTAAAAAATAAATCTAAATAAAAACAAATCCTCCACAAATGGTGATTAATTTGATCAAGTGAAGCTTAGATCATATTCTCAAGAGCCTGTGCTTGTATACGCACAGTGCAAAACACTCAGGGCATCTTTTGATTCATCTCTATTTTACTCCACTTTCTCCTGTCCTGTGATGTTTGCTCTGTAACATTGGCCCTTGCTCTTCACTACACCTTCACTACACCTTTACTACACCTTTACTGCAGCAGCCTCCCTCTGCTCCTACCACGACCTGCGCCAAGTCTGGCTCCATCAGGGCAGGTGTAAGAAGCACAACTAATGTGTAATGAAAGCAAATTAAGGTGGGGATTTGCCCTTGCAGTGGCTCTGAGAAAGCTGCCCAGGTGTTTAGGCCAGAATTACTTCCCAGCCCTGCTCGGGCTGCTGGCAGCTCAGGAGGGGCAGGGGAGGAAGCACAGGATTAATCTGGAGCCCGGAGCAGGTCCCCCCAGTGTGTGACAGAAGGCTGCACTGCTCTGAGCTCCCATGCCTCTGGCTCTGTTCACAGCTGCCTTTCCCAGAGCTTCCCATTCCCCAGCCCCTGCAGGCAGCGAGAACAGCTCCCCTGTGGTGTCTTTTCATGTCTGAAGACCTATCAGCCCTATTTGATTTCCTTTTCTCTGGATTAAAGATCCACATTTCCTTTGGCCTTTGCTTGTAGCTGATGTTTTCAGCTTTACCTTTCGTGTCCTCCTTTGTGTGTGCCCCTGTGGCACACGTTGGGTTTGAAGAGCAGTGTTGCAGCAGAGCCCCCTCCAATCCTCAGTCAGAGCAAAAGGATCACCCAGATTACAGTGCCATGCCCTTATTTTTAAACCAGCACGAAACCATTCTTCCAAATTGGATTTGTCATCTACTACAGGTATAGGCCATGGAGATCCTTTCCAACAGATCTGCTGTTTGACCAGGGCTCCCTGGTATTTGCATGGCTCGTCACTGCCTGCCTTCAACTGGAGCAGATTCCATCACAAATTACATGTGTACTCCTAGGAGTTTGCTAAGCACAATTCTCTAAAAGGAATTTTATTTTTTTGGCTTCTCAAATTGCTTATTGAAAATGAGGGCAATATGCAATTTGTGTCTGTAGGAGGAAATTTCACGTTTAACTTACATGATCTATACCTAATGTCTAAATTACCTGTGCATGCAAATCTACACCACAGTGTACATAATCCATCCCGGCAAAACATCTAAAATTAAATCTGTCAACGTACACACACGAGAGTTCTCCAGGAGTGGCAGTTACAGATTTAATGTTCATGCATGTAGAATTGATAGAAAAAGTTAGAGAAGAGTTTGAAGCTGTTTTTAAAAAATAATCCCTGACAGTCATCCAAACCTCTGTGAAACAGGAATATGATCCTGCAGATACTTCTAACAGAAGATATTGCTGGAGCTTCCTGATTAATGCCCATGGCAGTAAATGGTTTGTGCTTGACACTGAGTTTGCATTCCTTGACTGTTTAAGTGGAACTCCCACAATTTTAATATAGTGCTTCAGATTTTATGCCTAGTCTCTGATAGGAGTAGAAGTTTCAAAAATAACTGGATCAAATCTCCATCTTTTTTTTCCCCCCCCAAATTCACACTTAGTTGCGTTCACGGCCAATTGCTTTTCTCCTTGCTTTAGTGGGGTCAGCATCAACTGCCTGATTATACAGCTGGTTTCATTTTTCCCTCAACTTTGAGCATCTTTCTGTCTCATCCCTCCTCTGTGTGTGTGGTGCTTGCAAACATCATCTCTTCATTTCCAAACCCTCTGGAACTGAAAAGAGCAACCCAATAAACTCCATCCATGGACTCCTGCTTTCTTCTTGCCACATTTCCCTTACCCTTGAATGTAAGCCAGCATCAAGATCATTTATTCACATCCTGACATTCTGTGTCGATTGTATCAGACTCTTCTCCCCAATATCTGCCTGGTCCTTTACCTCCTCCCCTTTTCAGCTGCACAGTGCATGAGTGGGGAATTTTTTGCTCCGTTGTGGGGTGTCAGCTGTGCCGGGGACACGCTGGGCACGCAGCTGGCCCGTGGCTGACACTGATGCTCCCACAGCAGCTTGGCCGTGGCTCTGTGCAGGGCAGTGGGGACAGCGGGAGCCGTGTCACCAGCGGGGCTTGTCAGTGATTCACAGAGATCTCTCGGAGCGCCCGATTTTTGGAAACAGCATTTCTAGATAAACGCTTTTCCAATTCCAAAAGGCATTTCGACGTGCTGGGGAATAAACCTCTACCTAGCTGTGGGTTTTAAGTCACATCCCTAACATTCTGGAAAGTGCTAGTGATTTGATTTTATAAGCTTTTCTATGAATTCTAATGATGGTAAGGACCAAATAGGCTTAGTCCTGTGCTGCCACTCTCTCCAGACACGGAACGGCAGCAGAAAAGGCACGTTTAGAAACTGAGAGCCCCTTGATGTGTCTGGCAAGCTTAGCTCTGAAATACTCAAAAGAGATCTGTCTTCCTTTTCCCTCTAAATTTAGACGAAGAATTTTTACATTCTTGGAACAGAGAGGGAGAAAGGTGGAAACTGATAAGACGCTGTTGAAAGAAAATTGTAGCGTTTTCAGATGCAGACCCGGGTTGTGTGTGCGAGGTAGATTGAGAACTTTAAACTCATGTCACCTTTTCTTTTTAGGCATTCAAGCCAGTGTTTTAGGGGCCTCTCTGTCTTCTACAGGACCAGGTAGAACTCCTTTGCATAGGGCTTTTGTAAGCAGGCCTTTGGGGACTAAGGGGCTTGGGTTTGGGGCTATTTTTTTCCTGCCTAGAACACGCAGAAATGTTGTTGCTCATTCACTCAAAGACAAAACAAGTTTGCCAATTCTGGCTCTTTGTAGCCAGAGAAAGATACCAGGCAATGGGGACTTATAGATAATTATTGCCACAAATAATTTAATTTGCACTGAATGAGGAAGTCGCCCCTTTTGACTCACCATTTTCAGCCATCAGGAGTGGTCGTCTGTAGTGGCTCACCCCAGCAGTCCAGAGTGCTTGTTATTAAGGACTTCTGCATTTTGGATTAGTGTTTCCCACTGAGTGATTTGAATTCCTTTTGCCAAAGAATTCACACAGGCGTGTGCAATGAGCAAATCATCAGGATTAGAAGCAGCACACGGCCGGGTTAACACACTTCAAGACTATTGTAGTTACCTCAGGTGCCACGGCACAAAAAAAATAGGGGCTGCCATGTCTGCAGCTCACAGCTCCTAAATCTGGCTGTGCCAATGCTGCTGAGCACTGGAAGCAAAGCTTTTAGCATCATTAAACACCAGCTTTTTGCTTCATCGCTCAAGGACTGCTCCCCTCTTTGCATCTTCATCTGCACAAGTGGATACACCGTGGGGGTTTGGGGAGATCCGAGGAACCCCCTGGGATGATGGACCCGATTTGAACAGCTCTGGGCTTGGATTGGAACCACTAATTGTAAATGGCTGAACCCCAACTGGCTGAGCAGACGAAACAGATGTGTTTGTTCAAAAGTTTGCAGCAAACATCCGAGTTTTCTCCATAAATCTGTGCTCTCCTGATCTGGATTATCTCGCTTTAAAACAGGCTTTCCTCACAGACATAGGCAAAGGGTTTAGCTCTCTTTGACCCTTCTTTACAACCAAGTGTAAGTGGCCAAGCTGCCCGTCTCCTGAAGGCTGAGGCTCAGCTCTGTGCTTGAGCTTGCCTGTAAATGCCACTCTGACATGTTCTGTGCAATAATAGAGCCTGTTCGACTATGTTGCAAGGAGTACCTTTTTTTTCAGAATCTAATTAAGTCTAAAAGATGGGTAGTACTTACCATAAGCATGTTGTTTTAGAGAAGAAAACCTCTTTGCAAAATGATTCAGTTTTTAGGATTTTTTTTTTCTTCTTTGAGTTGAAGAAAAGAAAGAAAACTAAAGCTCCTTCTTACAGTAATCTGTTTTTCTCCCTTTTATTTTGTTTTATTTTCTTATCTAGGGAAGTCGTGTAAGCAAAGTTCTTTGCTGGTGCTAGGGATTTGTGTGATATTTTTTCAAGATGCGGATTGTAGAATGTCACACATTCATTTTTAAAGGGTTTTGCTCTCTGATACGAATAAAGCACAGGGCAGTCAAATGTCAGTGGAAGCTTAGCAGCTCACTTTTCCTGCTTCTCTCCATTTTATCATTCCCTGTGTTTGCAAAAGAGGAGCCTCTTTTGTTCTCAGCTTTGTTAGTGTTTTCAGAGCAGGCAGCCTCGCTGCTTTTGACAAAGTTTTTGCTGTCTCCTCAAAACAAGAAAAGACCCATTTTCGCAGAGCAGGGCCATATTTGGACATTGCTAAAACAACTTCAACCTTTACTGTGCTCCACCCTTCGCTGCCTGGGGATCCCTGAGCAGTTTGGGTGTGTGTCAGGATTCAGGAGGCTGCTGCCCTCACTGCTCTGCCTGGGGACAGGACAGAACTCTGCTCCAGCTCTCAGGTGGCACAGAGCCAGGTCTCACACTGCCCTGGAGCTCTCAAAGAGCATCCCATGGGATGGCTGCAGATGTCCTGGTGCCCTGGGGTGGGCAGTGGTCCCATCCCGAGCCCTCTGCTCCTCCTGGAGCACGCGGCACCTGCTCCGGGGCTGGACCTGTTCTGCCCTGTCCAGGGCACCCACTTTAGGGCTGGACCTGTTCTACCCTGTCCAGGGCACCCACTCTGAGGCTGGACCTGTTCTACCCCGTCCAGGGCACCCACTCCAGGGCTGGACCTGTTCTACCCTGTCCAGGGCACCCACTTCAGGGCTGGACCTGTTCTGCCCTACCCAGGGCACCCACTCTGGGGCTGGACCTGTTCTACCCTGTCCAGGGCACCCACTCCAGGGCTGGACCTGTTCTACCCTGTCCAGGGCACCCATTCCAGGGCTGGGCCTGTTCTACCTTCCCCAGGGCACCANGGCCTGTTCTACCTTACCCAGGGCACCCACTCCGGGGCTGGACCTCTTCTACCCTGTCCAGGGCACCCACTCTGGGGCTGGACCTGTTCTACCCTACCCAGGGCACCCACTCTGGGGCTGGACCTGTTCTACCCTACCCAGGGCACCCACTCTGGGGCTGGACCTGTTCTGCCCTGTCCAGGACTGGACCTGTTCTACCCCGTCCAGGGCACCCACTCCGGGGCTGGACCTGTTCTACCCCGTCCAGGGCACCCACTCTGGGGCTGGACCTGTTCTACCCTGTCCAGAGAACCCACTCCGCCCTCTCCAAGGCTGAGGTAGCACTCCCACTGCTGGGGTGATGCAGGTTTGTGCCAGATGGGTGACTGGGAGGGAGAGCTCCAGGCTGGTATCACGATATTTATCGCGCTCCACGCGTCACGTTGAAAAGCCGTGGGGGTTTCCTGGCGTGCGGTTTGTCACGTGCCCTGCATGTCTGAACAAGTGGGGTAATTTTGTCAAGATAATTTGCCACTGCTTTGCTTTTAACGAGGGCAAACTGACCTTGCTTTCTCCCCTCTCCACACCACCCCAAAGGAAGCTAGCCAAGAAGCAGAAGGAGACTCAGACCAGCACGCAGAGGGAGATGGGTCCCGTGGCTACTTCTGACAAGACCTCCACCAAACTCAGTGCTGTTCACAATGAAGAAGCTTTTTCTTCCAGCTGCCAAGATGTTAATGGATTCAGTAAGTTTAACTTGCTTGCAATGGATATGACCCCCTTGGAGAGCTCTGGGTTCTTAAAAGGACCTATTCCTTTGGGCACAGTGCTGAGGAGTTAGGAATGGCAGTGAAAGAGATCATTGCAAAAGCTCTGTAGAGATCTGGAATGTCTCTGACACTGCCCCTGGTTTAACTGTCAGACAGGTGCAGAGCATTCCTCTGGGTCCAAATCTACTGAGAATAATTTATGAAGTCTGTTCTAATAACTGCATCAGAATAAGAGGCACATGTTTATTTGTTGTTCAGAAATAACTTTTCCTTTGTGAGTAGAAGAGTCAAATCACATAGCTGACTTGCAGGATGAAATAACATTTTCTGTATGAAATTGTTATCAAAGAAGGCCTGGTCTCCTGGCTAGAGAACTGGAATGGAAAGACAGCATTTCTTCCTTTGTCTGTGTCCTCGGTTTATTCTTCACACGGGTTCAGTAAAACTGATCTTAGTTAACATTGTAAACCACTCAGACCTCTGTAGCTGAAAGAGTTTTGTGGGTAAAGCAGCACCAAGTCCTACTTTAGCCTCACTAGATCCAGGTTGAGTGCATGGTGGATTGCATGGTGGATTTGTAAACCTTTTTCGTATTAAATAAATTTAAACTTAGACACTATGGGCATGTCACTCCTTCTTTTGACACTCAGCCTGTTAGTTTGGAAAAGGGACAGCTCTGAAACTCAAGTGTGTACTAAAACTCTCGTCTTTATTAAGCATCTTTAGTGAAGGGCTTTTTCCCCTGATTACTAAAATGGTAAAAAATGTGGTTGATCATCGAAACCTCCCCTTGTAATCCGAAATTGAGTGGGACAGGTGGAGTGAATTCTTCCTTTCCCTCTCTCTGCAGGTCATGTCAAATTCCATCTGCACGTGCTGCTACTGCCACTTTGTGTAGCACACCTGTGAGATGGATAAATAGGTCTTTGGGACAGCCAAGGCTGGCAGGGAACACTTTTCTCTGATATTAAATTGCCTTCAGTCAAGATCTAATTTTCTCAGGTGCTGAGTAGCTCTATCTCCTAAGGAGGCAGTAGGAGTTCTCTGGGATTGTATCTTTGAAAGGCAGGACAGCAGCAGACAGAGTTGTATCAGCCATCCCCAAAAGAGCAAAGGCAGCTTGGCTGGAATATGTTGGGAAAATCAAGTGTTTAACACTTCCCTCAGAATCTGGGTTTCTGAAAGTTCGGGGATTCTTTTTCCAACCAGAAAATCAGAAAAGAGACAAGCTTGAAATGTGACCTCATTTTTTCCCTCCCTTGTTATTTTGACAGACTAATTAAAACAGTTGAGTCATTTTCTTGAAATGGCAATTATAGAAAATATGATGTATCAAATTCTGTAAAGAAACATCACTCCAGGATTTCATTTTTTATATCAGTTAGACCTTTACTTGTCTGGCATCTCTGCAGGTTTTATCACTGCCTCCCCCTATAACCTGAGTCAGTCATGGGTAGATTCTTTTTTTTTTTCCCCTCTTTATATCTATGAGAAAGAATTATCAATAAACCTTCATGATTTCTCCAATTTTTTATTGCCAAGTCCAGTATGCTGAGGTGTTGGAGGTAAGTTCTGTCCAGTAGTGTGCACATGCTGATACAGGAACTTTATGAGTAAAAGAATTTATTGGAAAAAAAGAATAAATTGCCTTAATAGAGTTTAATACTTGTGGGTTCTATACAGGCCTACTTTGGAATAACATAATAGGATTATTTCTTAACCTTCCTGCTAACTAATAGAGTTTTACAGGGTTTATCCACCAGAGCTGTTGAAATCAAATGTCTTAAGCAGCAGCCAGATTCCTTCTTAAATTGTTTTTCTGCCTGCCAACAGTAAATAGCATTTACAGCATCTCATGATGGGCAGCCACCCACCCTGTCCCTGAGCTGTGGGAGCCTGAGCTGCTGTATCAGGGACGTGGAAATGCCCCTCTCCTTTTGGAAGAAGAGCCCACCAAGAGAAGCAAAGTGTTTTCAATGCCAGGAGCACCCTGCCAGCTCACAAAACAACCCAGCAGAACCAGACAACTTGCTAAGTAGGATCCCTCAGTTACTGAATGACTTGCAGGCAGGTTTACCTGCAGAATGCAGTGTCCTTGCAGGGCTTGTGTCCTTGCCTCCAGTTTTTATTTCTGTCACTATAATTTTGATAACTTTTAAGACAGGAGAAATTCAGTGAGTCTCTACAGAAGCTTTTCTTTTCCCATGCTCTCTCCAGTTGGCCACTGCTCTGCTCCCGGCTGAGTCCTGCCCATCCTCCTGCTGTTGCTTGCCCCATCTCCCTGCCCTGTCACCACACAGGACCATTTTCTAAAAATCAGTTCGATTTAAAAATCCCACTCTCAAGGGTGCTGCCTGATGCTCTGCACCGTGAGGGAGATTAAAAATGAACAGCTGGCCTCCTGCTTATCGGCCCCTTGTTTTCTGTTGAGGCATCAAGACCTCGGGTCTTGCTGAAAAGAGGAAGAGAATTGGGCATTTATCTGTCCTGGCCCAAAGCAAAGCCCCTCATCCCTCTTTCCATCCTGCAGCATTAGTTGTTATCCTGGCAGGACTCTCACTGATACATACAGGTGTTGAAATTAGAGAGATTTTTTCGGACTCAGCCTCTGTCCCTGACACTCCGCAGAATCAGAGAAGGTGTTTGCTGAAACATGGATCAGTCCATGGCTGTTCCCACCTGTCTGCTTTTACTCAGGGATTACGAACAATCGTAGTTGTTCACTTTCTCAGATATCTTGGTTTTTAAGATAAAAGTATCTCCTAACTCCGTTAAAGGCAGATGATGGCCCTGGCAGTGCTGAGCAGTTCCCTGGAGTGCAGGAATGTTGGGAAGCAGCACAGTCACGAGCAGACCTTGGCTCAGGGCAGGGTTATTATGAAACGAGATGGGAAATGGGAGACAAAGTGGGCCTAATTTTGCCCCCCAGTGTCTGCACTGACCAGGAAGGTGTGCAGGGGGCTGTCACCACGCAGGAATCGTGGGCAGCGTGGCAGTGATGGGACAAGCAGCAGTGGATCAGCTCAGCAGGGAGGCACTGATGATGTGCTCTGCACACAGGAACTGCTCTTCTGGCTCTGCAGTGCTCCAGTGCCTCGGGCCAGCCTTGTCCAGGAGAATTCCCCGTCCCCAGCAGGGCCATCCTGACATCCTTGCAGGGATTCTGGCAGGAGCTGTTTGATTCTGAGGATTTAACCCCTTTAAATGCAGCCAGTTTTGCTGGAGACTGATTATGAAGGTGTGCTTTACCCTTGTGGCATCTCGGTTTGGGGGCAGACAGCTCTCCAGACACCCTTCAGGAGGGACACTGACACAGATGGAGGAGTGGCTTGAGTGCTTCAGGCAGAGCACTTTGGAAGTGGGGGAGCTGAGTTTTCCTGTAGTAACCACTACCATGAGTTACCAAGTCAGTGTGATTTCACTTAAGAGAACAGGAGGGAGGTGTAGGCAAGTGGCACTCAGGGTTTAAAGGATCCATTTGTACAGAGAAACATCAAAGTTCACACCCTTCCACAATCCTCCACATTTTTGTGATCAGTGAGATGCAAAGGTCTTCACAAAAGACAAACACAGCAAGACGTAGTTCTTACTCCTACCCCATAGATAATTTTCACTTGTAATTAGCTTACCTGCTAAATGCAGTCTAAGGACTTGTGGGGTCATGGACATGAGGTGTTTCCTGTAGTAAAAAAAAATTCTTAAAATAATTTAAAAATAAAAGACAAATCCACATTTCATCAGAGGCAAAAAAGGAAAAGATACTAAATTCACTTTTACTGGCTTCCATGGGATTTTTGTGGGATTTGGTAGTTTAGGAAATAATATAAAAATTAAAGAATAATTTTCAGAGTAGGAAGGAGCCTTCACCACTCTACATGACTGGAGGGATCTGTGTGGCCTCACGTGCCACTCCAGGGAGCACAAAGAGAATTTTTAATGAAGTCTTAATCTCTAGCCTGATGTGAAATCCTCTCTGGACGTGTTTCCTTTGATTACAGACCCGAGTGCTAGTAAGAAAAGCTAGTTAGAAAGCAGCACTGTGTACACATCTCATTATACAACCAGGCTGATTTCGGGAAGAAGTCATCCAAAGTTTTAAGAAACTTCTTTTTTGTGTTTGTGGGTTTTGGGTTGTTTTTGGTTTTGGTTTAGTTTTTTGGTTTGGTTTTTTATTTGTTTTGGTTTTGCATTGGGATTTTGTTTGGGTTTTTTGTTTGTTTGGGTTGGGTTTGGTTTGGGTTTTTCCCCTCCTTTTAAACCTGAGTCTAGAAGTCACATCCCTGTGTCACAAACACAATCCATTTCATAAACCTCAGTTTTTATCTTTAATCAAGCTCACTGACATGAGGCGTTTATCTGGAGCCATTCATCCTCAGCAGCTCTGGAAAGGCACTATGGCTCTATGAGTTTTTTATACTCCCAAATTCCAGAAAAACTTGAGTGCTGCCCCAAGCCCTGAGTGTTGCCTTGCCCTGTGACACTGGGCAAACCAGCTGCTCTGTTGAGATCTTATTTTCCGTTCTCTGAAACATGGTCACATGCTAAGTGTGGTGAGAGAAGGGTTTGATTTAGGCTGACAAACAGCAGAAAAGTGAAGAGGCCCCAAAGCAGAGGAACTTTATGACTTAGGGCAGCTGGGGCAGCTCCAGCAGAACAAACCGTGAGGAATTTGATTTTTTAATGAATTTCCAAGTCATGTAGGTCTGAAAATATGGTGGGAGAATGCAGAACGAGAGTGAGTTCATGCACTGGATGATTATAAACTGCTCAGGAGGCAATTCTGACTTTATGGAACTCCCTAGACCAGTGACTTCTTTGGGTTTCCCCACAGAATAACTTGAAATTTTTTAAGCGGTGTTTGCTCCATAGATACAAAAAAATTGCTTCTGAAATTACTTTGATGTACACTGAGTTTTATCTACTTCTGTTGGGCTGTGGAACAGTTTTTCCTGTGTTATCTGTTGTCATCTTTCTGATGTACTGAGATTTGTATTAGCTTGTTTCCCAACATTCTGAGGAGGAGATAAATAAATGCCTGTAACTCTGGGAGTGAATGCAGAGTGATAACAAAAGAATATGCCTTCAAAAATGATGGATTACCATAAGAATGTGCATGTTTGCTGTTGTAGGTATAAACCAGCCTCATAAATTTACTATCGAGACGAGAATCTACCACGAAGATGTTGAGCCCTTCCTCCTTTCAAAAAGTATTTGATTAATATGGAAATACTTGATTTGATTAATATGGAAATTGGTGGATTCTTGTCCAGAGAAAGCTAATGCTGTAATGGGAGGAGGCAAGGATGCTCATCCTGCTGAAAGAGCCCAGCTCACAGGGGAAGGGATTATAGGATTTGCTATGAACAGTCCTGGGTTGAAGAACAAGTCCCTTGTAATCTTGTAATGTTTTAACCAAAAATTGCTACCCCACCTGTGTATTTTTGTGGTACATTGTGTTTGAGTAGGTTTATTTTACTGTCAGTACTGATTCTCTGTAGTTTGTATTTTGGGGGTCATTTTTCAGGAATTTTCTCTTAGAGACAAAACCCTAAGTTTGCTCCTTTGGTTAAAAAAAAATAATATTTAGAATATAGATGTTGAATGTAGCTCTGTGTGTATCCTGTTTAGGAACACATTGATTTACAGTAACTATAATCCTATATTTGGGGTCTGGAGTGCTTATATTAAAGAAAATCCATCATGATGACAATGTAATAAATGTAATATGCATGTTGAAATGAAAAATATAATTCATTTTGATAAGCCTTATATATCCCATATTACTGTGTTCTTTGAGGAACATTCTCCCTGTTCTCTTTCTCTCTCTTAATATATGTCTAAAGTCTTTTCCTTATGTCTTTCCTACCTAGCATCACCCTCTCCTTGTTCATTTTCTGTCCAAAGCAAAACCCTTCAGAGCAAATCTATGTTGAATTCCTACTACTCAGGTACTAGTGCCAGACTTTTCTTTCATTCCTAAATTTTCTTTGCTTTTGTACGTTACCCAAAATGACCTATAGACCGAGGCTACTGAGTGTGAGACACAGCTAACCTTGTTTTCATTTTCTGTAACTTTCTTTTCCTGTTGATCCTCTGTTGATTTCCATTGATCCGTGTCGTGTGGGTGAACGGAATTCCATCTCAAAGTATCATCAGATACCGTGCCATCGACCACGCTGTTAGGTAAGAGGACAGGTACGGTGTGCTGGGCTGAGCTGGAGAGCAAACACACTCTCTGTGTCATGAAAATAACCCTGTGCGGTGTTTGGCTTCCAAAATCAGAGTTAATCCTGCAGTCATGTGTTAATCAGAAAACTTCTGTTTCACTCATGTTTCATTATTGCTATTAATTGCTTTCAAAGGAAAGAAAAATTCAAAAATTACGGTTTAGTCTTTCTTTCAAGTATTTGCTGTCTGGTTTTGTGACTGAGATTTGGGGTTCTGGGCCACATTCCCACACGCTGCCCTGCCTTAGGCTTACTTCTGACTCCTGCAGTGGTTGTGCCTGTGCAGCTGACACAGAACCACGGAACAGTTTGGGTTGGAAGAGGTCTGTAAGGCCTGTGTAGGCCAATCCCCACATGGGCAGGGACACTTTCCTACAGACACGTTACTCAGAGCCCCATCCAACCCGACCTGGAAAGTTTCCAGGTGTGGGGCATCTTCCACCCCTCTGGACAACCTGTGCCAGCGCCTCACCATGCTTTTTATGTGAAGCTTCTTCTCTGTATCTAGTCTGNTATGTAAAGTTTCTTCTCTGTATCGAGTCTGGATTACCCTCTTTTTATTTAAACCCATCCCCCCTGTGCTGTGGGTGAGGCTCAGCTCTGCCTGCCTCAAGGGTTGCAAATTTAAGTGAGGATTTGTGTGTCTGCAGCTGGTGGGAGCCTACAGTTTTGGGAAAATTGCACGTATAAAGGTTATTTGGAGAAATTCCTGTTTGGGTTTTGGGAAGTGGCTGCACCTGATTCTGTGTATGCTGAGAGTTAAATGCTAAATCTTTCAGGCAGGCAGGTCCTGAGAGGCAGAGACTTTTGTGGCTGTATTAGAGATCAGAAAGAAATTCTCCCCTGTGAGGGTGGGGAGGCCCTGGCACAGGGTGCCCAGAGAAGCTGTGGCTGCCCCTGGATCCCTGGCAGTGTCCAAGGCCAGGCTGGACGGGGCTTGCAGCCTGGGACAGTGGAAGGTGTTCCTGTCCACAGCAGGGCACTGGAACTAGATGGTGTTTGAGTTCCCTTCCCACCCAAACCACTCTGATTCTCTGATTTATGAATTCCTCCGCTGTGAAGCAGAAAGATGATGTGTGGCTGATCAGAATCTAGCCGGTGGGATTTATCATTCTGGATTTTCTGCAGTCAATGTTCCTTCCAGACACAGTAATCTACCATGACTGCTTCAAACATCACTCAGAACATGTGGAAGGGCCGAGTTAGAGCAGGAAGAAATGGCAACGGGTGGCTGTTCCTTGGTTTACAGCCTGGCACAGAGGCTTGGAGGGGCTGCCACAGCACACACATCCATCCTGCTGCATGCCAAAATGCTGATGGCAAGGAATGAGGCCTCTGAACGGGGTGGGGAAGGAAAGGAGTCCATTTCCCAGGAGGTTTGTTCTCATTTCCCAGAGACTCAGTGTTGTCAATAGAAAAACCCAAATGTAGGTTTCTCCTTTGGCTGTACTGAAGAAACAAGGCCCTGACCTGCAGCTTGATGGAAGATGTTGGACTCTCTCAGTCTGGTGTTTGGCATTTGGGAAAAGCTGGCCATCCTCTGGGGGAGCTGTTTTCCCCCCTCTGCCCTGATGGAATTAAGGTGTGAACTGCACACTTGGTACTGTGAAGCTCAAGGAGCAATGAACAAGTTCCCTCTGTGCTTCTCCTGGCAAAGCAAAAGCCCTCAAAACTTTTAAAACCCCAAATTTTACAGAGGAAAAAGAGGAAATAGGAATCTAACCAGCCTTGTGCTTATGAATTCAAAACTCTTTCAAATTTCTACTAAGCACTCTATCTGAGTAAGGATTGATATCCCTGTTTTACACGAGGGAAGTTAAGTGTAGAGCACTTTTAAGACATGAATTACACAGACTGGTACCGCCTCAGTTCCACCTGAATTTAACAGCCTGTGAAACAGCCCGACACTGGAGAAATTTCTATCTTGTGACTTGCAGACAAATTAAAACCTTGGCGTTCTGGTTCCTCAGACAAATCCATCAGATGTTAGATATTGCTGTATGAACAAAATAAGTTTAATTTTTGATGTTTATTAATATTAATTCCCAGGGAAGAAAAACATGTCTTGAAAAGGGATCAGTCATCCCACTACCAATATCTGTACCTGCAATTCAGTACTGTTTGTTCCCATCTATTCTGCCTTCTGCTAATAAATGTTCTGTATCTGCAGTATTGCATGGCTCCCTAGGCTTGGCTGTGACATGTAAGATACAGGAGATTTGGGATTTGCCTCTATCCTGATTCCTGATTAATACTTTTTTATTAATGCATGTTTTTAGTGAAGTGATTTTCTCTTCCAGTTGTGGACAACTCTGGATTTTAAATGTTTTGCTCAAAGATCTTCATTAGAGAAGTGAATATCTAACACCAAGAAATAAATGAGGTAGATTTCCACTTGAAGATGAGGTGGCACAAACTTAGGGATTATTTTTGGGGAAAATATTCATGTCCAGTAGCTCTTGAAGACGTTCAGGAGATCTCATCAGGGCAGTCTCTTCAGGGGAGCCTGTGTGTCCTTCCCCTGCATCCACTGGCATCTCCTGGCAGCAGGGAAGGACATTTAGCCTTGTTCTTATTCCAGCTGCTCATGGGGATCCTCACAAGGGTCGCTGCCCTCCAGAGAGGGCAGGGATTTCAGTGCCCTGCAGATGGGCAGAACCAGCAGAGAGAGCTCCCTGTCACAAAGTCTCAGACAAAAACTGGCTGTTCTTAGAAAGACACGGATATTTTCCGTGGATTTTAGACTTCTGTAGCTGTTTTGCCCGTCCCTAATCTGCTGTGGGTACATCCCCAGCCTAGTTCGAATAACTCAAAGATGTTAAGAAGCCAGTATTGCTGCTTTGGCAGGTGCCTCCCTCCCTGACTTTTTAAATTGTGGCATGAGTTATTTTTATGCGATGGATGCTCCAAAATCCAATGGCTTGACCTGTTCAGTTGCATCAGAAGCCTCCCAGGCCAAGTCAGCCTCTAACAAGGAGCTGTGGGAGAGGTTTTCCCACCACTTCGCTGTGCTGAGGTTGGCTGGGAGCAGAGTGAGCAGCAGGGGTGCAGACCTTGGTAGGCCAGGCCTTGAGCTGAATTTCTCTTACATTTCTTGCTGCCTCCAGAACTGGAAAACCCTCTCTTCCAGTCTTCAGTGGCTTGTCGTTTCATGTGCTGTTTTGAAGCTCCCAGTTGTTTTCCAGCTGTAACTGAATTGCTCTGAAATGTGGGTTGATCTGGCAGCCTCTTTTCACCCAGGAGGCAAAGAGAGATTTGACTTGGTGAGCTCCACAAAGAGAGATTTGACTTGGTGAGCTCCACACATCCAAAGAGCTTCACTGTTGTTACACTTGTGCCAAATACTCCCAAATCATTGCCCACCTCACCAAAGCATCTTCTTTGCATCTTTAACAGGGTTTTCTTCTATGCTACCTGATGAAGAAAGTGTTTGCAATAGTTTTGTAAGATTAGAATACTCTTGTGTAAGAATACTCGTATAATATGAGAATACTCTAATATTCTTATTAGAATACTTTTACAAGATTAGAATACTCTTATGCTTGGTGTTAACCAAGCAATTCTTACGAAGTTCTACAATCTAGAAAAAAAATGACTTACTTTTAAAAAAAAATATGGACAGGTGGCTTCTTCATGCCTTTGAAATGAAAGGTGCAGCTTCTGCTCTCTGCCAAGCCTGCTGTCAAAAGGTTTTGTTAAGGAATGTGCCCTTTCAGAGCTCACTTGATATCATTAGATAAATGGTGTTTGCCTTTGGTTTGCCATACCACTGTTGCTATTGTAGATAGAATATTAGAGCTGGGTATTTATCATATAATAAAGCCTTGACACACACAGAAAAGCAAATTATTTTTCATCTTGCACCATATCCCTGGTGTAAGGAGAGAGGTATTAGCCATGCTCTAGTCACCCTCGGAAGATGTCAAAGAATTGACAGCCTTTGCTCTAGTGTGGAGAGACTGGCTCTGTGTGTAATTAAATCCATCAGAAACACCACTCAAAACGTAATTTATTTTGTGCAAAGGGTGTCGTATCGCATCTTATCACTCGCCAAGGCTAAGAGAATAAAAATATAAGGAGATATTATAGGCCTGTCATTTCAGACACAGGAGGAATTTGTGGACATTAAAGCAAAAGTTTTGGGAGAAGCTTCTCCACAGGTCGAAGATGACACATCAGTGCAGTTTGCTTTTCGTTGTCAGAGGCATGGGTGAGTTTTCTGGTCAGGAGACAACATCATACACTGTGCCCAGATACCCATTTCTCACTCTAACTATGCTTACAAAACAAATGATCTCTATAAAAGCATCTAAAGCTTTAATCCCCAGAGATGCTCTGGATGAGCAGGTCCCTCCCAGCAGCCTTACTGGGATGTTGCACAGGGCTCTGATCATACAGAGCCACTTCCAGACTGGCAATCTAATTTCTCATCTGCTCTTCGTCTTGTCTGTGACATTTATGGAGAAGTTCATCAGTTTTTCTGTGGAGGGAAACATATTTATTTTACTTGTGTGAGTAGCACAAAAGTACAGTACACAAGCAGCAGGCAAGCAATAATAACTCACTGTCAGGGTTGCTCATCAACTGGGGGAAGATTCCACCGAAGTGACCTCTGCTCCAGCTCCTCTCTGCGTGCTGGACTCTGTTACTTCTTGGCACAGAAACACCTCAGAGTTGATCTCAGCAAGTTCATGATTATTTCCCCAGCAAAGACACTCACAAAAATCACCATTTCATAGGCAGGGAGAATTTGTGAATATGTGAAGTCAACATTGTTAAATTTGCTTATCTGCAGTTACACACTGAACACGTGAGCTGAGATACCTGAAGAGTTTCCCAATCAGCCCAGTTGTGTGAGAGCCAGGGAATCACTAATTTACTGTCTTCTAAAAAATTTCAGGGTGTTCTGTGAACTCTCAAGCTGATCACAGAATGGTTTGGGTTGGAAGGAAGCTTAAAGCTCATCTCCTTCCACCCGCTTCCATGGACAGGGACACCTGCCACTGTCCCAGGTTGCTCCAAGCCCCGTCCAGCCTGGCCTTGGGCACTGCCAGGGTTGGGGGATCATGAAGATGACAGCTTCCAGAATCAAAACATCTGAGCTGGCAAAGGACATCTTAATATGGGGAGTAAGTGTGGCCCTGAAAAGGGTTAATGAACAAGCTGGTAACACACTTTGCTGTCACAAGCTGCTGATATTAGAAACAATCCTGTCATAAGCAGCGTGTTCACAGCCACTTGCAGAATACCTGCCTTATTTACAGCTGCACAAATAGAGCTGTGGAAAATTGGAAATTGTTCTAGGAAGGAGCTGGAGCCCTGAGCAGCCTGCCCTAATGAGACTTCAGAAGCTCTCAATTGATTTACTTTATCAAAGAGAAACTGAAGAAGTGATTTGATCAGTGCCTGAACGGGTCAGGATTTCAAATGCTCAGAGGGCTCTTTAATCTAACAGAAGGTATAATAAGATTCAGTGCCTGCAATCGAAGCTAAGCAAAATCAAATTGCAATTAAGAAATGTTTAGACAGCAAGGGTAATTAACCATTGCCAAAATTTTGGAGGTCAGAATGGAATCACCACCTCTTGAAATGTTTTAATTTGAATTATTTCTTGGTATTCCATCTTTGGAATGCAGTGGAATATGGTGGTGTGTTCTCCTATTAAAAACACAAGGCCATATGAGTAAAATAAGATGTGCATATGAAATATAATCCCAAAAAATCTGATGCACGATCCTGTATGTTTAGTAGCTTCTGGATATTAGAGTGAATTTTTTCATGCAACTTTCTCATTAAAAAAAAGCTATTTTCTTGTTTCGCTTTTCTCACTGAGAACTCACCAAAGGCACACATGCTTTATAGAAACTGCCAAAAATTTAGTGAAAAGTCTTGGCCAATTTGTCCTGCAAAGTCATCTTCATTTGCAGAGGGCTGGGGACATGTTTGTGAGAAGCAGACAGAGAAAAGAGACTGTGGAAAATTACTTTAACTTGCCTTTAGTGCAACAATTAAAGCAGCAGCCTGACTTTGCTGGAATCTTTGTTGTCTTTCCCGGTAATAATGGTGCCAGAAGGAATGAGATGTGGGTTATAGCTGCAAACAGAAGGAAAAGCAAAGCCTGTTTGCCAGCCCTCCGAAGACTCTTCTGGTTGACTGTCCTAGTGAGAGATCAGTTTGCTGCCACCTCCCCTCGCACCTGCATTTGGAATTGCTCAGGAAACTGCTGCAAACACATCCTGAGAGGTGCCTGCCTTGCTGAGCCCCTCATTACCCGTGCTCAGCTCCACACTCGTGGGGAGGTCAGATGGACAGGGAGCCATGATTGCATCAGGCTTTATTAGCAGAACATGGAAGCGTTCAGCTCAGCTCAAACGCAGCAATTTGTGTGCAGAAAAGCCCCTCTACATTTTCCTTGGCCCAGATAAAATGCTGGTGCGAGCACCTGAGAATCCAGAGCTGGTGCTGTTGTTGGGGTTGTTTTGCAGGTAGCACAGGTGCCATGCATGATGTGTTTGCCACGGAGGGCTGGAGGAGGTGATGGCCTGAACAGTTTCAGCTGTGTGTCCCAAGGTGGAGAGGGGGGTGACCCACGTTGTGTGATGCTTTTCTTTAAGCAGAAACACCTGACTGGGTGAGGCACACAACAGCTGCTGCCACACATCACACTTTACACTCTTCCCTGGGAGGGTGGGGAGGCCCTGGCACAGGGTGCTCAGAGAAGCTGGGGCTGCCCCTGGATCCCTGGAAGTGTCCAGGGCCAGGTTGGATGGGGCTTGGAGCAGCCTGGGACAGTGGAACGAGATGCTCCCTTCCAAACCGAAACCATTCTGTGCTTCTGTGCCACAAGAGCTGTTCCTACAATCCGTGGGATTTGCACCAATTTTTATCTCGTTGACCAGAGACCAGTTGTCACTATGGACTCAAAGGCCAGAGACAGACCCCTCTTTGCTGCTGAGCACCTTTTTCCAGCCCCAGCTCCATACCATGAGTGCCTACCTTGAGGGAAGTTATTCTGGAAAGGAGAGGCCACCCCTTTCCTGGCTCTCACCTCTCCCTGTGACACATTTTTGAGGAGAGAGCCAAGTACACCAGAATTAAAGGAAGTGATGAAGAGAGAAATTCGTAATTGCCTGCAAAGGAGCTGGCTGATCTGAGCTCCATTTTACAAGTCGCCTGTGCTCTGCATGTGCCCTGCCCGAATTAGCACCAGAACCACACATTAGTTTTAAGACTCCCTCTCGAATTGGGATCTCATAATGTTTTTTAATTGGGGCTGATAAAAATGTGGCATTACTTGCAGGTTCCTCAGAGAAGCCAATTGTGAAATTGGGTTTGTATTAAACCTAATGATGGAAAATTAAGCATAGTACGTCTGTCGGAAATGGTCCGCGATAAAAATCTTCTCCTTTTCATTACAGGAGGTTAATAGGGAATAGGGGAGAAAAGATGCACTGGGAAAGCGAATCCAGCTAGGGGAATTAATAAGCCTTGAAATTCCCTCTGTTCAGAGTTCTCACACTGTCATTAGTCGGAGCATTAGGGATGATTATACAAATGCTTTGGATGTTACTCTTCCTTAAATCCCAAATTTATTCACATTTTGTGTGTGACGGTTGCTTTGCTTGAGCCATAGTTCTGTAAATCTCTGAGTGTCCTGGGAATGTGTCTGTATTTGTGAGAACCTGGGACTCAGAAATCCTGAAATTCAGGAGTCTAATCCTCAAAGCAGGTCGCTGTGCTAATTTATTTCAGAGGAGCAGGCTGCGCTCAGCATCTCTGATAATTCACTCCCCAGCCGTGTTTATTGCACACTGGTGATCAGCAGTGTCCACTGCTGGCATTCCTGTCCCCTCACAGTCCTGCAGCTGCAAACAGAGCATATCCCTGCCTCCACATCTTCCCCTAACCTGACAATAAACCAGCTGAAGTGCTATTTGTCGTGTCTGTGCTCTGCCAGCTGCTGAGGACGCAGTGGGAAGCCCTCAGCTCTCTGCTCCTGCCCACCTTTGCAGGAGGGACACAGGCAGCCCAAACCCCACAGTGGTTTGTCAAGCAGAGCAAGGTTTACAAGAGCGTTCCCAGCCCATTTCTGCCTCACAGAAATCACCCTGAAATTGCAATTTGATTTGTTTATTCTTTATCCCTTTAAAAACGTGGCTGTAGTGTTGCTCTCAAGGGGTGGTGTTTCAGCTCTTTGTCGGTGAACTTCCTGTAAGACACAAACCCTGTGTGTGTGGAAGCTCAGGAGGGTTTTGGGAACAGTCTGAGAGAGGTGCATTTTCTGTCTGCTGATACCCTGGTTTGGGTAAGGCCAGAAAGAATTGGTGCAGGTTGTATTTTTGAAGGACCTGAGCATCTCAGGTCCCTGCAATCATGGGAAAAAACAATGCTCTATTTGGCCAACCTCTTAAATTTGGTCAGCTCTGCTAGATAAGACATTGAATTTTTCATTTAGTCTGAGTTCTTGTTGTTAAAGATTGTTTCAGCCAATTGTTTGGTTATTGAAGTTATTACTTAAGTTCTTTTCTGTTAGTTCACTGGGAATATTTTGTTGGGCATATAGTTTTTTTGGGGATATGAGGTTGCAATTCCATCTGCATAGTGACAGATTTCTTTTAATCCACTTCTTTCAAAAAAACCCCATTTTCTATTAAGTTTACATATCTGAAATTTAAATTTCTGCACGCAAGATAACTATATTTTTATGCTGGTTTATTTTTTTTCCTGATGACATTACATCTTTGTCACTGACATACAAAATTTGAGGCCTGAACTAGCGGAGCCGTTGAATTTGCCTCAGCATCCTGACTTATTTGAAATGCTGGTCATTCGCTTGCCGTTCACTTGGGTCCCTCTCAGTTATCTCATGCTGTACACCCCAAATCCTGCCTGGATCTCTTGCTCATAATCTCTGAGCCGTGTTCTTTGCAAGTTTGGGAAGACAGCTACGTAGTTCTGTTGGGCTTGCTGTGGGGAGATCACCCTTGATGTGCCCTATCCTTGTTAGCCTGACTGGCTGTTCACTCTCTCCCTGTCTTTTTGGGTCTGTCTGCTTGGCACGAAAAAATATTCAAGTGTGATTTAGTCTCTCTAGGCATTTTAGATAAGAGAGTGTTTTCTATTCATCTCTTTACTTCCTCTTGCCTGCACCAGCCCACGGAGTGGTGTTAAACAAACAGAGTGAGAATGAAACTGGAAATAGCAGGTTGTTTTGCCTCCTGTGTCTCCAACAGACAGCGGCCACGGCGAGCTGGCCCAGCCGACGCTGACCATCCAGACCCACCCGTACCGCAGCTGCGAGCCCGTGGAGATGTCCTACCCCCGGGGGCAGTTCCAGCCGGCCATCCGAGTGGCAGACCTGCTGCAGCACATCACCCAGATGAAGAGGGGACAGGGCTACGGCTTCAAGGAGGAGTATGAGGTGAGAGGAACCTTTCTGCACGCGGCCGAGTAGGGAAGGTGCGCTCACGAGGGGTGGAAGTTGGGAGGGGAGGGTAGCTGGTTTTGAGAGCTTCTTTTCCTTAATTCAGCCTCTTAATCCTTTCCTTTCTGATTTTGGTTTTGGGGGCAGGATTTTGCAGCACTCTCAGTCTTTGGAGGCCCTCTGTTCCAGAGAGAAGGTGTTTACTACAGCAATAAGTGGGTGACACTGTGCCCATCCCTCTGTCCCATAAAGAGCAGACTGTAAATATTCAACAGGTGCTGAGCCCAACCCAGGACGGGCAGTCCCACAGTCCCTCCCTTATCGATGTGTTTTCCCTCAGTAGTGCGAGCCAGGCTGTGAGAAAAGGAAGGGGTTTCACCTGAGCTTTCTGGGGGCTCCAAATGCTCTCTCATAATTGATCACATTAAATCACAGCGCCACGACCTGAATGCACAGTTGTCAAGTCAAGAGCACGTATTTGTGTAGCTTAAACAAAGGTGAAATTTTCCAATATGATCAAAGCTCTGGCTCAGGATAGGCTTGACTGACATCCTCTTCCAGCTCCATGTGAGGAGAGGAGTAAAGGATAAGCTGGAAAAATGAAAGCAGCCCTCTTTCCCCTCACCTCTTCCCCTTGCAAGCTGGGATGACCAGGAATATAATCCAAATGACCAGAAGACACGATGCTGGGGATGATTTGGAAGAGGAAAACACATTTAGAGCAGAGCAAACAGAAGAGGGAAATAACATCAAACATATGTGAGACTCAGCTCTAGCAAGTGATAATTATAATGAATGTAGTAAGCTTGTGGGAAGGCAATAAGCAATTAATATGCATGGTGGCATTAAAATTATTTTAAAATAATGTTACAGCTGTGAAAATAAGTTACTTAATGAAAACAGCTCACTTTTCCACCCTGCAAGTAAGAGTCCATGGGGTTTGTGTCCTCACTGCTGGGGTTTGCTGTGACTGAGAGCCCGTCTTTTCCTGGGAGCATTTTTTTGATCAGATGGCATCAAAGACTGTCACAGCAAATGTTTCTGAAACTGCGTGTTAACCAGGTCTAGGCACTCTTGCCCCACAATCAAGTGTGCTAATTAAACTATCAATATAAAGAGCTTTGTTTAATATTGAAAAAGGGTAATAATTCTCTGAGGAGATTTACTTAGCCCCCCTTGGCCTCCATTTCCATGAGGAGTACCCAAAACTGCATTGAGCTCAATTACAGATGCCCTAAGACCCAGTTCTTGATGTTCGAGAAGAAAACAGGTGCTGGCATATATGTAATTTCCTGGCGCTGGCATTGGTAATTATCAAAATAGCACATTAGCATGAAAAATGTCAATGCAACTTTCAGCTCCACGAGCTCTGCCTTTCCCAGAAAGTGCTGTCTACAGACGTGTATAACGATGATGACATTCCACAGATTTGCATAATTCCTGTCTTCATGAGGAATGGCCTGGAGAATGCCACGAGCTCACAAACCCCCTGTGCTGTTCCACCCTTCCATCAGCCGTAATCAGGCGTTTTCCACGGTGGGGTTTGGGGGGTGGAACATGGGATGGAGGCAGCACTTCAGCTCCAAATAGCAGCAGGGAGGATGTCAGGGAGCCTGAGAGCTCCTGGAAGGTGGGAGGTTTGAGCTGGCTGCGAGTGGGGGCTCAGCCTGGGATCTGTAGGAGCACAGAGCTGCAAAACTGGCTTTGCAAGACGCTTTGCAGAGCAGCTGATAAAATCTCGAGAAAGAATTTGATGTCTCTTTTAAAATGTGTTTTCAGACACTAATATCAGTGTCACCTCCAAATACGCTCTTTTTTTTTTCTTCTAAGGAGCTGATTTTCTACTTACTTTGCAAATTGATAGCATAAATTGCAGCCTGTTTAGTGACATGTTACCAAATAATTTTACTCTCATGAAAAATCACTTTGAACAGAGCATATCAGTCACACATGACAATCTCTTATCTCTGTGCGTTCCCATCTCCGCCGAGTAACCTGGAAATTGCATTCCATATTTGTTTAAAGGATGCCTGCACCTACACGTTGAGCACAGGCAGAGTGTTTTGCTGAGGGTATCTTGAAAAACATTGCTGGTAGCTGCAGGCGGAGCTGAGAAGCAGGATGGGATTGTGTGAGGGGTGGCAGGGTGATAACCGGGTGTGAATAACAGGGCAGTCTGTCAGCACTCCCCGTGTCTGTGTTATTTTGGGGCTGCCTGCTGCACCTGAGGGCAAAGTGGGACTTTGGGCCTTTTTGGCTGCTGCCTCTGTTCAGTGATGAAACAAGTGGGACAGAAGAGAAAAATCTGTCAGTGGTGCTGGGTGTAGATGGCACTGTTTGGGATTAGGAATAGCCGTAAACCTTTAAACGGGACACATTTAAATGTCACCAGCTCCTTTTCCAGAACATATCAGCACTGATTTGTTGGGAGCTGTGGGACCAGTCCCACAGGCTTATTGCGAGCACCAATTACTGGCTAAGGAGATAATAAGCTTAATTATCCAAACTCATTTTCCATTATGATTTAGGATGTCACTAATGCACATTCTCCTGCTGCATTACTGAGACTGTTTAGTTTTTTCAGATTTTGTGGCTCCTTCCTCAAGCATCTTCATACTGAGAGCCTTCAGCTTGTGGAAGTCACCTCTGGATTTTAACCCTTTAATTTCTGCCTTCACATTTTCATGTAGCTAGAAGAATAGGTCTGGTGGTCCGGGCTATGATGGCACTGAAAAATGAATGACTGAAATACTTTTTTTTTCTGATTATGTTTTTTAGCCTGGGTAATTTTTTAATTCTGGGTCCCAGCAGATTTGTGGGAACAGTTTTCCCACCACTGTTGAGAAGAGAATGGCCTCAGGGAGAGGGCCAGGACTCCGTGGCACACTTTGAGATGAGCAGGAAGGCTTTGAATCGATGTCGTTGCCCTTGGCAGCAAAACTGCAGCATTGAGGTGGATCAGTGCAAACGAAGGATTCGAGTTTTTGTATTTAAATTAAAAGCAAACAGCGAACTAACTAAATGAATCCATCCAAAATTCAAATTGGCTTGCAGTGAGCCTCAGTTTAATGGGAACATTTCAGTTGATGTCTGGGCCGTGGTGCTTAGGAAGCTTGATTGAGATGAAGCTGACTTTGAGAGATCTATCCTTGTAATTTCAGCTAAAATTTAGATCAATTTAGTTTAAAAAGCTTCACAGTAACCTGAATTCCACTAGTGGGAAGACATTTCAGTATAAATTTCACAAAACTTCTCTAAAAGAAGTATAGAGAGTTTTAGAAGTAGAAAAAGCCTAAAAATCAAGTATAGTTTTTTTTGAACACCAAAGTTCTGCTGTTACCAAGTCAAAGAAAGAAGGGGGGGCATTTCCTGTGAAAAAATGATTAAATACCAGTGCCTGAGTGATCTGTCCTGGTTTAACATTGCTGATAATGCAGATAGAAACAGGACCCTTTTTACAATTATGGAGATACTTAGTGTACCAAAAAAACCTGAAGGAACAAAGCATTAGCTGCGCTCCTCGTTTTCTGGATGCAAGCCAATTATAATCCATATTCTTACCTTTATTTTTAATGTAGTTTCCATTCTTGGTACTGCATTTTTAGGGATCTCATGGGCAGATTATTTGGGCTGTGCAGGGAATTACTCCAATTTGTTCATCTGATGTTTATAAAAGTAGGGATATAAGAGGTGCTCCTGCAAAGGTGGTTTGTGCTCCTCCCCAAGCAGAGCTGAGCTCCCTCCCTTCAGAGCTGGGCAGTCCTGTGGAAAGCAGGGATTTCTGTGGTATTGAATGAGATGAAAAATCCCGGACTCTTAAATCTTCGGAGACTCTATCAGCAAATATAAAAACATCAATTTCAGTGGAGAATTGCATGTTCAAATCAAATGGAAGGATACGGTTTGTTGAAAAGGGATTTATTGGACCTGAATATATTTTCTCTGGCCAAGATAGCTTCTCCCATGTGGAAGTCATGAGAAAGGATTTTCTTTTCTTTCTTTTTCTTTTCAGATGGCTCTGATTAGGTGCCTAATGACTGTTGCCATTCTCTGGTCAATCTGCTGTAATTCGATATTAGTGGAAAAATAAGGCAACCTTTTTCCTCTGTCTTTGAAGATGAGAATGAGCCTTATTCACCTCTTTTCTTTCACTGGGGGATTTTTTTTTTCTTCTGTGTGTGGGTTTGTTGGTTGGGTGTTTTTCCTCAGAAGATGAGCTGCTCTTTGGAAACAACAGTCTGCACAGGAAATATATGTGTGATCAAAGCCCTCACCAATTACAGAGTTATTACTCTTTCTCCTGGGCTTTTGAATAGGATCTCAGTGTCCCTGTCTTTGTCAGCAGAGCTCGTGGCAGTGCTGCAGTGCCTGACATTTTCTGTCCTGGAACCCTTTGGGGGAAATTCACAGCGATCTGCTCTGCCAGGAGTTTGCTCATATTAAGTTTAATTGTAACGTCAGTGTTGTAGATCCTTATTGTGTCTCTCAGCTATTGCATTCAGGCTCATAATAGACCTGGGTGGCTTGTGAAGATGAATATAAATTCATTTTCTAGCACAGCTGTGTCAAACTACCCGCTGCTGGCAGAGGCAGATGTGATTCTACAGCGGCTGTGGTATAAACCCTCCGTAATTCCCCAGGGACCAGAAATAATAAAACTTACAGTGATGTTTTTAGTGATGTAGGATCATGTTAGGGGGTACATCTGGGGGGAGGCAGATCTATGCAGGCACTTCAGGGGGGGCTGCTCTCTTCACCCATGTTTTTTCCAAGGAAGGCAGGACCATCCTCCAGCCTTGTCCTTTGCCAGCTGCTGCTTTCCAGGCTCTGCCTCGCAAATCCCTCCTGGACATGTTTCCAGGATAAAGTGGCTCATTCGAGGGTGTCCAGAGGCACTGTAGGGCCGAGCTGCAGGTGGGACAGCACCGTGTGCTGCCAGTTCCTTTCCCCCCTCCTTCCTCAGATTTTAGGAGAATGGCTCTTTGTTCTCATGCTTCATGAGCACGCTTTACCTCGTTTTTCCTCTCTTTCTTACACATGATCTGAAACCCTGAGCTGCTTTATCTTTCCCCAGAGTAAACCAGTGAATGGCTTGTGTTGCATCACCCATTATTAACACAGAAATAGGTGAAACCACTCTGTTTTCAGCTTAAATAGGAAAGGCTGAGCGCTGGGTTTCAACCATCTGGGCTTTCCTTGAGGTGTAGTCAAACGAAATCTCCCCAAGCCTTGCTCTGCAGGGGAACGAGGTTAACCTGTGACTGTGCAGGCAGAAACAAATTCCCCTGATCTTTTTAGATGAGAAGTAGCAGGAGGAAAATGGTTCTTGTCTGGCAGAAGCCAAGAGATGCAAATGGTCTGCAGCGAGCTCTGCTTGTGCCATTTGTGGAGGTGCCCTTTCCTCAACAACAGCCCTTTGCCTGGCCAGCTATTGAATTATGCAGCTCCTTTATTTTTGCCCTGCTCTTCTTTTTTAGGCCACCTCATCCACCTGAAGGCATTGGCCAATTTTTTAAACCCTCCCTTATTTATTTTGCAGGCACTCCCTGAGGGGCAGACGGCGTCCTGGGATACGGCCAAGGAAGACGAGAACCGCAACAAGAACAGATATGGAAACATAATCTCCTGTAGGTGTAAATTCACATTGAACTGAGCTTTCTGTAAGATCTTACGTGTGTGCTGTGGAGAAGGGTGGCTTTGAGAAGCTCACCAGGAGCTGGCTAACAGTGCTGAGCGTTCAGTCCGTTTGTTACAGGCTCTGTTCCTGGGATTTATTTTATTTCATGGGTTTTTAATCCTTATTTTACATGACATCACTGCATGATGTTATACATTTTCTACCTGCCTTGCTTTCTGCTTTAGGTTTGTAGCTTTAGGGCTAAATCCTTTTGTCGCTTTTTATGTGGCGATGTCCATTTTCTGTCTATTTTCACTACAAAACCCAGAGCTTCCAGTGCCACAGAAGGGAGCACAAAGGAGCTGCAGATAGATCAGATTTTTAGCTGTGGCTCAGAGGTCAGGTTTTCTCCTTCCTTGTGGCCGGTAGCCAGTGGAGCAGTCACTGCTTGTCCCCAGAGAGCTGGTTGGAAGGGTGGGACAAGCTTAACTTCTGCCTCAGAATCATAGTAAGGCAACTGAAAATGCACTAAAACTTCTTGGTTTGCTTCTTCCAGTTGATGTTACAGGAATATTGATACACAGCAGAGCTGCAGGGCAGGGAAGACTCCATAAAACCACTTAGGTCAGCTTTATTCTCCAAAGCAGGACTCAATTCACCTACCTTATTTTTGTCAGATGGTTGTGAAGACTCTTCCAAAGTTGCTCTCCAAAGCTGAGCTTTCCTCAAGCTCTCCAGGCAGTTCACCAGTGTTTCATTATTCCTGGTAATGACTTGGGAGAGGAGGTGTGAGGATTCATTCTTTTCAAGGGCTGCTGAGCTGCATCAAGTTGGAGAAGCCAAGCTTGAGACCATGAGAACAAGAAATCAGAATATAAATGAATGTATAGATTTTAATGACTGGGAAAACCTAGAGAATGCTCTAAGAGCAAAATTAAGTCATGCTGAGTGATATATTTCATTCTGTATTTTTTCTTGGGTTAAAAATGTTATTTCCTGTAGAAGAAATAGATTTTACTAAAAAAAATTTTAAAAAAAGAGAAACAAAAACAAGAAACCACCAAAACAACAAAAATCAAAAAACCAACTTCTTCATAAAGAAACCTGCCCTCACACATAACTACTCCTCTCTTCGAAGCCTTGAAATAAATGATTCATGTGACAGTTTTCGGGAGTGACCTAGAACAGCTCCGTTCAGGGACCCCGTGGTAAAGATGAAGGAATCTGGAAATGAAGATTGAAGTTTGTGAGCCCTGATGTGATCCCAGTTCTGCTGCTGGCTTTGTGTTGGTCGTGAGCAGGTCACCAAGTTCACCAGTGTTCTTTATCCGTGTGGAAAATGGAAGTGACAGTGCTGGAATATTACAATTAACATGGAAGTTTTCTCCCTTAATTTCAGCTCCACCTCGCTGCGAGCTTTCTGTGTCCCAGTGGCAGAGAGACACCTCCAGAGAGAGGCTCTATTTACTTGTCTGTACAATTAACTTCAATTAAATGAGTCTAAGACAGATGAATCATCCATCTATAAACACTGGATTGAAAGTGGAGGTGCCATGATATGATGTAAGGAAGGAAATGTGAAAGACTTTGTTTCTCAGTATGATTTTGAGGAAACACTTGGCATAATTCAAAAGCGGAGGCGAAAAGAGGCAAAACTGTGTGCAAAAGCCTCCATCTCATTTGTGCTGAAGGTGGTCATGAAGAAAACCTTGAACTCCAAGTGAAATGTGAGGAGTTCAGGAAGCAAAATCAAGGAAGATAAATGGGATGTTATCTAAAAGGAAGGTGTTCACAAAGACAAATTGTTGTCTAACGAAGAGTGACGTGAGCCTTTTAGCTCCAGATATAAATACAGCAGCAGCGCAGATAGGAGGTGATGAACTTGAGTGAGGGAATGCAAAATGTAATCAGAGCTAAGGAACAAGAATCTGCACGGGATAAAGTGTCAGAAAAGAAGCTCAAGTTTTGGTACTGTTGGGAAAGACTTTGGAATGGGGCTGAGAGGGTGGAGTGGGCTTTCTTCTCTTCAAATACATATCAGAACAAAGAGCTTGAGGAGGAGACAAGGGCTCTTTTCAGAGACAGCAAGGAGAATTTAGAAATATACAGCAGTGATATTGAGAAGGCTTGGAAGGGAGAAGGAAAGAAGGATGCCTAAGGAAGGAGGATATCATTCATCAGACATTTTGTAAAACCATTGCAAAGTTATCAGCTGAGCCTGGAGCCAGACCCCACTGGTGGGCGAGTTGGGCAAACTCCCTGAGGAAAGTCAGGGGCAGGATCCAGAGCAGAGGATGGAGAGCAGAGCTGAGAACAGCAGGGAAGTGGCTCCCTCCAGGCAGGTATGAAAACAAATGGTGCTCTGTGGGTACAAACTGGCCAAAAGCCTGAGCAGAGGAGGTGGAACACGGTCACACCCTGAGCTGTACTTCAGTTATAGGGGCTGGTGAAACCCAGAGCAGGCACTGGTTTCCCCTACCACATTATTTGGTAAAAGGCTGCACGTGGCAATTAACAGTATTTATTTGACCACGGCTGCCATTTCATCACTCCTGGAACAACAAATCCCCTGGCTTTTGGGGAGTGAATTGGAAAGTGGGGTTTTGATCTGACTTCTGCAGCGGCTTCAGAGACTGGTGTTAAAACGTGGGCTCGTAAGCCCTGGCAGTGAGTAGCATTGCTCAGTGAATCACAGCAGATTAGATCTTGTCTGTACGGCCTCCTGGGTATCAGCACAGTTACAGGACTGTTTGACTGGCTCACTGCTCTCCCAGAGCTGCATTAACATCGTGCCTCTCTCTGAAAACCAGGATCACACTGCCAGCCCCAGCACCTGCTCTGCTTCCATCTGCAAACCAGAGCTGCAGCCCAGCCTGAGAGCTGGTCTGCTCGTGCAGAGGAGGGGCAAGAGGACTCAGAGAGCTCTCCCAGCTTTTCATGGCTCCTTCCTATCTGTAACGGTTTTTGGAGCAAGAGAAAAGCTGAGCAGTGGATTTGGGGTCTGCATGACCACAGAAATCCACAGTGGATGGTGGGAAGATGCACAGTAGTGATACAGACTTACCATGCTGGAGGAAACTGCCCTGCCTGAACCTTTTATTATATGAACAGGGTCCGTGAGCTTTGCTCCTGCACTTTTATAAAAGCTGTAAAAACAAAGATAGCTGTGGAGATGCCAGGTTTTTCTTGAGGGGGCAAGCGTAGGCAGTGTACCCATTTATGTGCTGAAGCAAAGTGATTTAATTCTGCTTTAGGGCCCAGATATTGAGACCTTCAAAGAGCATCAGAAAGTGGTTGTTGGAGGAGGGATGTTGAGCTGAATCTATTACAGAGAAGAGAAGATGTCCAGAAGCTATATGGGACCTTTGGTTCTATTTGATTTCTCTCCATCTTGCCCAGATTTAGAGCCATTATATTACAGGAGAATAAAAACTCTCAGATCAGAGCTGAGGATGAGAAGAGATAGGATTGTGTTTTGCTTCAGCTGATGGAGAGCACTTTCTGTGCCTTTCTTTTCTCACTGGGGAACCCTGGGTTTGAAGTCTCATGATGGTCCACTAAAAACTATGGGGTTGGTGACAAAAAGACAATAGAGAAATTTGCTTTGTTTCCTTCATGCTCTGACTGCGGTATGCTTTGGGTTGGAAAACTGTGAATTGATCTGAGAATTTTGGGGTGGAAGAGATGAAGAAGCTTTCAGCTGGCACACAGGTGGAGAGCACTTCTTGCCCACAGACAGGGATAGGGCATGAAATAAAAACCCTACATAGAATTCCAGACTGGTTTGGGTTGGAAAGGACCTTAAAGATCATCCAGTTCCACCCCTGCCGTGGGCAGGGACGCCTTCCACTGTCCCAGGCTGCTCCAAGCCCCGTCCAACCTGGCCTGGGACACTGCCAGAGATGAGGCATGAACAGCTTGTGCCAGTGCCTGACGTCAGGATTGGATTTAGAACAGAAATCTTCCAACTTCCAAGCATTTTTATTCCATGATTTGTTCTGTAGTGCCTGAACTCTTCCATTTCTGTGTGATATCCATGGAATATGATCCTGACAGGGTGGGACTTATCACAGCTGGATGTTACCCAGCCCTCGTGGCACAGCCCAGGGTCAGTGGGGAGGACAGAGTGTCCTTGAGAGGGCAGAGCATCCTTTGGTCCCAGAGCTGGCTGAGTCTCCAGAGCTGTCTGTGTTCCTCTGCTCCTGTTGGGGAGTCCTGACAGGCAGTTTAGACAAGCTGTGGAATGTTTAGCTGGCGAAAGTTGTGTGAGATTAATCCAGTGCTGGTGTCAGAATGAGACATGGGAAAATTGCAATGATACTTCAAATGATCGCTAATGGGAATTTTGACAGGAGTTTAAAATGGTAACAATTTTGTGCTAAAATGGGAGCACAGAGCTTTTCAGTGAAATTCGTGTCATTTTTGAAGTCTGTTTTAAGACCAATTTTCAGTCAAACTACTCTTCATATAAATTTAGAGTTCTGCTAACTTGCAAAAGGACTGTAGTAAACAGGGAGAAATAAAACCATTTACACATTTGTTAAAGATTTTTCTCTATTTTTTGTGGTCCTGAATGCAATTTTTTTTCTCTTTTTCCCTCCATTTTTAAAGGTTCTTAGAGTCCATTTTTAACACAGAGGGATATGATGTCTGATAAATTTAGTGAAGAGCAACACTTTCATTTCAGTCTGCCAAGAATGCCGTGTCCTTGGTAGAGGAGTCCAGTGGATAAAGAGAAGAATCAGAAATAAGTTTTAACCATTGGGACAAGATTTAATAAAGGCATTTGCTGTTCTTTAAATAGCCCTTTAAAGTCTGTAGGCAAAAAAAAACTAAGTACAAGATCCTTACTACTAAGAGCATAATAATTTGCCTTTTTTTTTTTTTTTAAGTCAAATCCCAAAGTTTTTTGTGGAAAAAAGAGATTTACAAGGGAACTTATTTTATGAACTTTTATCCAGACTGCTCTCCTAAACTTTTGAACAAGGTTAAAGATACCATTAAGACATCATTAATATTTTGTGTGCTTCTCATATATACAGATTTTTTTTCTGCTGCACTGTTCTCATTTGTAAGGGCAATAAATCTCCCTCCGGAATTAATCTCATTTTAGTAAAATATGCAATGAAATATTTTTAATTCTGTCCTCCGAAAGCAAAGTTCAGCTTAAAGCATTTTTCATTTGGTCCCAAAATATGATTAGACCTGAATGTCTCCTTTTAAAAACAAAAAAAATAACATTAATCTTCAGTTAAATTTCTTCATCCTTTATGTTTTTTTTCCCATACTTGGATTTAAAAAAAGGGGGCAAAGGAAAAAAAACCACAACACTTTTTTGCACCTACAGAGCATCTTTTCCTTAGCCATAATTATTCATAATTGCCTGAAATCACAGACCTGCTCTGCAGGCTGCTTCCCGGGGCTCCCCCACTCAGCCCCCTCTGGATGTGTTCATCCTGCCTGCTTTAACTTTCTGTCTGAAGAGTGCCTCGAAGTGCTGAAACTCAATTGTGAGGTTTGGCTCCCTTCAATGAAGAGAGGCAGGTGCTTCCTCCAGGGCTGTTCAGAGCGCTCCGGCTGCAGCCGTTGTCTGTGTCCCTCACTAAAAATGAGCCTGAGATGCTTTTCCCCGTCACTGGGGGTGTTTTTGGTCTCATCATTTTCGGTTCTGTTGTTTCAGTGCATTGAGGCTTCCACAGTGGTGTTGTCTTGGGAGGAGTCAGTGGATGTTCCCTTCCCAGGCATTTGCTCCAGGGTTTGCTTTGCTTTGCTTTTGTTCCGTGTGGCTCCTAAGGAGCTTCGTTTGCTGCCCGGAATGGCAAGTGTGAAATTGTCTGCGGGAGTTTCCCTCTATTTCATCCACATGTCCGGTTTAATCAGCTCTTTGTCTGTCTCTGTGAATTGCTCTAAGTATAAATTCTTTTGTTGTCTGTCTAACCACATGATTTACTGCCACTCCTCGTGCAGTTGCCTTGAGTGCAGGTAATTGGGAACATCAGCACTCGGAGAAATATTCCCCCTTCCCTGTGTCTACAAAGGGTATATTTATTAATACAAATACAGCAGAGCTTTTGATGGATTCACCTGCAGAACCTTCTCTGAATGCAGATATGGGATTTGATAAACGCAGCAATGTGCTTGTATTTTTTTTAGGTGTGTAAATCTCACCCAAACAACGAGCAGAGTAGAATCATTCCTTTACGTAGCTGAATGAATATTTAATATATATCCAAGTCTTGGTTTTCAGAACTGCTCGCACATCTGTCTTCACAATTATTATCTGATTCTACATTTAATTAAGACATGACTAAAGCCCTTTTGACTGAGTTACTGCAGAATCACACCTCATATTTTCACGTTTCATTGCTATGATTCTTTTTAATTGAATGTAAATCATAGTTAGGCCTGTGTTCTGCAAAGTGCTGCTAAACATTAGTGCTGCTCTGACTGAGAGCTATGCTCCATAGAGCTGGTAGGGAGGACATAAACTTAATGGACTCGATATTATACTTCTTTTAAAAAATTACTTAAAAATGAGCACAGCATGGCCAGCAGTGACCCCCATAACCCAGCAGCCTCTGCCAAGCAACTGGCCCTTAGAAGCAGCTCTGCAATTAACTTCATACCAGTGCTGGGATTGCCAGAGCAAATCACATCAGCAGCCTGGCTCTGGAGCATCTCCTGTGACAGAGCCCAGCACCAGCTGTTCCAGAGAAAGATCAAAATATTCCCCTGGTGGAAAATCATGACATAATCTGCCGCTGGGGTAGTTCCTTTCTGCGTCTGAACTGTGGAGCTTGCTGGGAGATGGAAAGATTGATCTCTGCTATTTTATTGCCTTATCTAAAGTAACTTTGAATCTCCTCAAAGAGATGAACATTTCTGGTTTTGTTGGTTTTTTTCAACACTGTCTCGATGCCATTTTGCTGCCGTGAGTTCTGTGGGTTACATAAAGGAATGTTGCTCTGATTTCATTTGTATTTTCTTCCAGTTCCTGGGTTTTTCCATTTCTTATTTGCAGGGTTTCATTGCCATTTTACTCTCCCTGATCTTTTATACCTCTGTTGTGATCTATTTAATTATGTCCTGGTCTTGTCACTCTTAGTTCTTGCCTCAGCTTCCATAGATCAGATGAAGCCAAGGCAGTCTGTAGCTCCCAAGCAGGAAAATGGTTTTTGTCATGGAGATACATTCTGCAAAGATCTGTCCCAAAACTCCCAAACCAGGCAACATTTGCGACCTGTCTCAAATCTCCATAAGGATAATGGTGACAGCAGTGAATTGAATGAACACAGGGCATGACTAACTTAAGGATCTAAACATTCCATCTTCCACACAAAACAAAGGGCTTTTGGGAACGGGAATACGCGTGATGTTATTCCATTTTTGACTATTGTAAGTATTCAATTATTCAATTACCATGGTGGGATTTTGAGGCCGGGAGTTGCACTTTGTGTGTCCCTTCCAGCTCAGGCCATTCTATAATTCCATGACAGCACACTTGCCGGAGTCAGCAGATAAAACAGACCACTTAGAAACTCCTCTTTATCGTTACTGTCACTTTTTTTCCTTCCCTTCTTTCAGATGATCACTCAAGAGTGAGATTGCAGCTGCTGGACGGGGACCCTCACTCCGACTACATCAACGCCAATTACATCGACGTAAGGCTCCTGGACATCCCCCCTGACAAACCCACCTGTGACAAGCCTGCTTATGGATTTGGTGCCTCTGACACAGGGACAGGCTGTGGATCTGATCTGAATGACAGCTGAACGTTGTACAAACATCGTGTTGTGACAGGGAGAAGGTTCTCAGTCTCCAGTTTATTTTGTCTGACCGATCTGGACAGATGGAGATTGTGTGTGTTTGACAGATCCACCAGCATAAGTGGGACGTGGGCTAAATGATGGATGCAGAAATCAGTATCAGCCCCTCACAATAGCATTAGTAGAAATCTGAGACTTGCCAACTACTCACAGAGTTGTGGTGCAGAAGGCATGTATGTAAACAGATTGACTTTTTTAAAGTGTTATAAAATGACACTGGAAAAGCATCCTCTGTCTCACACACGGTGATCCAGTGAACGTGCATTTCTTGAATGCAGCTCCTAAGTCACAGCAACAGGAAATGTTTAGAGTAGTTTCTTGGAAGGATAAAAGATGCCCTCACAGAGGGCAGAAGAATTTTCACAGAGACAAATGCATACCTTTCTTCTTTTCAAACAAGAAGATGCAGTGTTTTGCCTATTTGTGTGTGTCGTTACTCTCAAGTAACACAGGGCTTGTGTTTCTTTGTGGAGATAGTTAGAAAGTGCCCCATTCCTGTCTTGTCTTTGGCAAAAAGGGATTGTGTTATTCAGCCTGAGGGAGGTGCCCTCACTTAAAATCTCTCAGGGCAGCCCAGTTGCCCCTTCATTCATTCATTCCATAACCAGTTAATTATAATACATTACATAATTTTACACTGTCAGAGGGCAGCAGTTGGCACTTGGAAAGTATCAAATCCCTGCTGGGCTTTGCCTGACCTGTGATCTAACAGACACTCATCTATTTTCTTTTTTCTCAGGGGTACCATCGGCCTCGCCATTACATTGCAACTCAAGGCAAGTTCACTTTTTTATGTCTAAATATTTGCAAAACCCTACTGCTTGTTTACGCTGTTGTAGGGGCTGTTTATGGGGTGACATCATCTGTTCTGGGGAACATCCAAAAATTTGTTATATGGACAAAAAAGAGAAGGATATAGAATTTTCCAATATCTCAGCTGCAGGAATAAAAAATGCCACAGACTTAGGGGTGGCAGTACAGCCTGGAACGTGTCCTTTGTGCATGAAATATGAGAGGGGAACTAAAAGGGACTTTGTGGATGTTGAGTTTACCTTGCTTGAGGTGGGCAGTATGAATAGGCTGTGACTGATGAGCCTTTGAGGGGAACTACTAGGAAATGCATTTGAACACCACATTCTGTAAGTTACTTGATGAGTTTCCTATGTCTTTAGGAAAATAAATTGGAAACCTCAACCCATTTCAATGCTGAGGGCTCTCCATGTTAGATTGGAAACCTCCCTACTCCTGATCTTTACAGCAGGTTGCTTTCTTCCTGCATCACTGGCCCAACTCTTATGCCATGAACATTTCTTCTACCATTATTTTTCCTTTTTTGAGCATTCTTTACCCAAATGTGATGTTCACAGAAATTATTAATTCCTTCTTTATGATTTCATTGCTGGTTTGTCCATACTGAAGAAGTAAGAAAGATATTAGAAGAAAAGTGGCATTTGAGGATGTGTAGGTGTAGGGAATGCAGGAAGGCAGAGAGCAAGGAGGATGGAGTATGGGCAGAGCGGGTGAAATGAGCCTGTGGCAGGATTTCATTTACAGTGTAGAAAGAGGAAGGAAATGAGGTCAGAGAGGCTCTTGGCTGACAAACCTCCTGTGAGCACTGGTTGGTTGGCTATTGGAACCTGAAATTTTCCTGGGGGAACTTCAAAACAGGGCTAATTTCTGCATGTTTCCTTCCTCCTTCATTATTAATCAGTATTGAACTTTGAAATGGGGGAAGGTTAATGCTGCATCAGGTGTTAATTACAACGCAGCCTTAATTACAGGTGCAGTGTAGGGTACATCCTTGTCCCATCACTTATACACAGTTACCTGCTGGAGCCATCCCAGCTGTTACCATCCTATTGTCTCTGGGAGCCTTAAATGCCTGCTGTGAGGAGGGGTCTGACCCCCCAGAGAGCTCCAGGCTGTTCGTGTCTGTCCCCCTGAACCACAGAGGGATGCTCTGAGAGGGAGAGCAGGATCCCGTGGGAGCAGGACAACAGCTGGAGAACAGCTGGAAGGGGTTGTTGGCACTCCAGGCACTCTCTTGAGATGTCTTTTCTGTCTTCTCTCCTGCCCCAGGCCCGATGCAAGAGACAGTGAAGGATTTCTGGAGAATGATTTGGCAAGAAAACTCTGCGAGTGTTGTCATGGTCACCAACCTGGTGGAAGTGGGCAGGGTAAGGTGCCACTCCCAGTGTGTAAAGCCAGACCAGCTCTGGGTTAAACACGGAGCTGCTGCTCAGGAGAGCTCAGCAGCAAAATGCCTTTTGCTTCCTGCAGGAAGGAAATGAATTCAGGCACTCTGGGTTTTTCTGTAAAATGCTGGATTTTGTAATACTTAGCTGCTTCCCTTCTAGACTAATAAGGATTGTGTTCCTGCTGTAAGTCTGGGCTTTGGCAGAGTTATACAAATTTATACTGGCTCAAAAGCTGTCTCCTTCCTCAGTACAGAAGGAAAAATGTACTTCTGTAATAGTTATTCCTTATCTGACTGCTTGAATACTCCTCTAAAAATCCAGAGGACTGAAGATGTGTGACTGGTGCTCCAACTATCAAAAGGCCTCTTTACATGAGAGTCCAAAGCCTGGAGTTCCTGGCATCATCATTCCTGGGGGTTTTGTGCATCCTGGGGCCACCCAGCAGTGTTGGCCTCCCAAACAGCCACCAATTCCCTCTCCTGGGCTGACCTGGACCAGCCACCCCTGTGCCAGCACAAGGCAGTTCCCAAAGCCCATCATGGGGCCAAACATGGGTAACTCCAAAGGTTTAGGTTGGACCTCAGGGAATAAGAAGGCAGAATGTCTGGGGTGGTTTTCCCCAGTGTGGTCTTTATTTTAGAGACTTTCTCAGCTAGAAAATGGAGATCTTAAAAAATTTTGTCCTGATGTTTGTCACTTTCCATCGCTTTGGCACTAAGAAAAATTTAAATGATCGTTTTCTCAGAGCCATTAGTAATTCAGCTGCTTTGTGTTTGATTTCCCTTAGATCTCATGGTTGAATGCCAGCTGCTTCTGTTCATTTATTGCTATTTATTCTATTTTACCTTCTACTGACACTTCAGTTTGAAATAAATGCCTCTGTGTAAAAGAAAAAGACCCAAAAAACAAAAAACCCACAACAAACCTACATTAACCATATTTAATATTTATAAAACCTCTTTCAATTATGACTGGAACTGGAACATGAAGCCTGCTTTGCAGCAGCTAATTGCTTCAGCTTTAGGTATTGTTCCACTCTTTCATGCTAGAGCATTTAATAACCTGATAGTTTTTGTTAGCCTAAATATCCCTTCTGGAGCTTCACAGCCTTGCTTTTATTTCTTCTGGTGGTTTTGCACATGGCTCCTAGAACTGGCTAAGCTGGGATATGTTTACCTGCTCAGGAGATTTCTCTCTTGAGCCGTAGTTGAAGCCTGTCACAGCCGGTAAAATGCCGAGTTTGTGTCCACATCTGATAAAGAAAGCTCAGAGTCAAACAAATTTAGTGTCTCAACATGTATCCCACAATCCCCACGAACTGAAATTCTCTGGCTGAACAGAGAGAGTTCAGAATTACAGGAGCAGTAGCACAGATTTTTCTCAAAAGGGATGGTGGTGGTGACTGTCAGTGTTCTGTACATCTGATATGAGCAGGGCATGTATGGAAATTCAAAGAAGATTTAAAAAAAAATCTAAATGCATCCTTTGCATTTGTATGGATGACAAAGGGAACTTAAAAAAAAATCCTGCCTGTGGTTTCTATGTGTGCTAAAGGAATTTTGATCTAATTTATACAGTTAATTTTGGCAATTCTGCACATCAGAAGAAAGCCCAATTTGCATTGGCTTCAGCTTGAAAGTGGAGGAGAATGTAGGTCAGCTCTGACTCAACTTGAGCTAGTTCCTCTCAACGTTTTCCTTTTCCCCCAGGTGAAGTGTGTTCGGTACTGGCCGGATGACACAGAAGTCTATGGAGATATTAAAGTCACGTTAATTGAGACAGAGCCATTGGCAGAGTATGTCATACGTACCTTCACTGTCCAAAAGGTAAGGAGGTCTTCAGGCAGCTGAGATTGTCACACACTCCATTTGTGTTCAGAAACTCTGGGAAGCACATCCAGAACACTCTTGGAGCTGGGAGTTGTGCTATTTGGACAGGCTTCACTTCAGAAAACTAAATTTTTGACAGGGATTCCATTTTTGGGCAAATGATTTTACAGGAACATCTTGATGTAGCCACAAAAGTAGAATCCACAGTGCATAAAGTTTAACTGCATCCAAAAGCCAGCAGATAGCTGATGGTATGCCAGGAATAATAACTGCCTTGTTTCACAGCAGCAAATGGCAGAGGAAAAAAGGTACCAGTTAAACTGGATGCCAGGTAGGGTCCCCTTTCAGCAGAAATGAGAATATAATAAGAGCAGGAGTATAAAAACTATCCCCAAACCAGCAGGATTTGGAAGATTGCATTACTTGTAATTAGAAATTGGAAGTCTAAGTGTCAGAGTATTCCAGGTCTGTCCAAATTACTTTCCAAACACTCAGTAAGTGGTTTTAAAGCTTTTCCAAAATTCCTGCTCAATGAACTTCAGCCACACTGGGAATATTGTTTCAGTTTTCTGATACACCAGCTCTATACTTCATTAAATCAGTGAAGAACTTGGTGAGAAATGCTAAGGCCAAAATCTGACAGGTTAAGGAGCTGCTGCTGGGTTCCACCCACATTTCCTGTACAACAAGCACAGCTGACCCACAGTTCTGGGTTGCCGTTTGCAGGGCAGATAAAGGTGGGATTTCCACATACCAACAACTTGCTCTCACCAGAAAAGATGGTTCTGGGTACCAACTTCTGCCCTTTTCACTGCCAGCAGTATCTCAAACTGAGAAATTTTAGCAGGAGGTGACAAAAAAATCTGCTGTTACCTGGGGCACGTCCACTCTCGAGGTGTTCATTCCCCAAGCTGCTTGAATGCCTCAAACAGGAATTAAGAGTGAGTTTTTGGTGGTTTGTGGCTATAACACAAGAGGATGTGGGCAGACACAGCTGTGGGGTGCTGGGGCTGAGGTCACCCTGATGAGCTGGGTGTGAACTCTGAGGCCACAGGTTGGAACTGGGAGCTGGTACCTTCCCAGCCCTCAGGTGAGCGTTACGTGCTTCACTGGGAACTGGAATTCGTCTGAAAACCTTTTTGGAGTGAAAAGCAGCTTCGGACACATTTCCACGCATAGTGAGAGCTCAGTGCTTTGTTATCCCTCCGCGTGAGGGAAGGCAGCAGGGAGCAGAACACACTCCTTGGAGTCTGATGGAAGAAAAATAGAGGCTGTGTTGTCTCCTCAGAAAGGCTACCACGAGATCCGAGAGATTCGGCAGTTCCACTTCACCAGCTGGCCGGACCACGGCGTGCCCTGCTACGCCACGGGGCTGCTGGGCTTCGTCCGCCAGGTGAAGTTCCTCAACCCCCCCGAGGCAGGACCCATCGTGGTGCACTGCAGGTAGGCCAGCTCTCCCCCCGAGCCCCTCCTCCAGCAGCTTTCCCCTCTCTTTTCTTCTCGCCTGGCAACGATCAGCAGCTGTTTAGGGGTGACATTCGTGGGCCTCGCCAGGAAACAAAGGGAAATATGGTTTTCTTCCCTGATGAGGCAGATCTGGAGCCAAGCTGGCACGGGTTGGAGATGATGGGAGTTGGTCAGAGAGGGCCTTTCAGATGTAGAAGAACCCCCAGTGGTCTGTGCCCTGTGGGATGCTCATAGCAGAGCTGGGGAACTGGTGAATATCTGAATATCTGGGACAGCCACTCCGGGCCCTCAAACCTCATGTGGCAGGATGGACAATGCCAACACAAATGCAGGGAATTTTAAAGCAACTCTGCTTTTCTGTACCCATGTGGGCTGCAGCTCAGCTTTGGACCAGCACCAAAGGTCTCACCTGGTGTGCTGGAAGGTGTCCCTGCCCACAGCAGGGGACTTGGATCTACACCATCTTTAAGGTCCCTTCCAACACAGAGCATTCTATGATTTTATGCTTTTATGGTCTGTTTTATGGTCTGTTTTTGTCTGGCTGGGTCTGGCTGCCAGCCCTTGGGCACCTTGGCTTCCTGAAAGCCCAGGAGTTGGAATGGGAATCTCAGGCTAAAAACTTGCCCAGTGACTTCCAGCTAGTAAATAAAAGGAGTTAAATGACTTCAAAAGCAAGGAAAGGCATTGCTAGAAAACCAGAGTTCGGGTTTGTAGCAGCAGCTGTGTCTGCAGGACTCAGGGCATGTGTGAGCTAAAGAAGATGTGGCTTGAGCACAAGGCCAGAGAGCAGAGCTGGCTGTCCCAAAATCTCACGCCTAATCAATCCACTGGGAATTGCCTCTAGTTCCCACTCTGTGTCTTGAGAAGGAGAGAGAAAATACATCCCACAACTCCTTTAGAAAGGAAAAATCAATTAAATTTTATCTTTTTTAAGCAGTTGTGGATTGGGTGGGTGTTTTGTTTTGTTGGATTCTTTTTAGCAAGCAGTGAGTCAGTTTTATGATGAAGTACAGCTAAGCCTGAGGAGTTGCCAGAAGAGATTTCATTTATAGCTGAGGGCCTGAGTTTGCTGCTTTGGTGCCATGACATGGGGCAGGCCCTGGAAAGTGTCTGAACCTGACTCATTGTCATCAAGAAAGCAAGGAGAGATTTTTCATCCTTCCCATTTTAATGAATGAATGCCATTTCCTCCGTGTTATTTATCTGCTTTTGAATTTTAATGACTAGCTTTAAGTGATAATTACCAAATTCTCCCCACCAATGCCTGGCTGGATAATATCACTGTTCGATATTTATGAAGTGCCAGGATCCTCTAAATATAGAGCTGTTCTAACTATTTGTTAAAATTCTGAAAAGCTGAGAGATAAGGGGGGAGGAAATGCCACTTATTCATTAAAATTCCGCAAATGAAAAATATCTTCTCTCTATTCAGCAGTTGATTAATCTGGTCCATTAATTTATGGTCATTCATATCTCCTTGCTTTCGGCTCTGGTGGAGTTTTCAGTGCAGCTGAAGTTTCCCTGGTTTGAGCAGAGTTCTCCTGTTTCCTTCAGAGTAATGTGAAGAGACGTTCTCCTCTCTCCATTCTTCACACCTAAGCAGCTTGGATGATTTCCCGGAGGGGAAGGGACACGATGACAACACGGTTTTGCAGGAGATGGCCCAGTTCTCACAAGCAGTGGGGAGCTCTGAACTGAAGGGTTCGAGTAGCCTCGAGCTCCTTTCTCTGTAATTTACAATCCGTAACTTCAAATCACCCTCCTCAGGATCCAAACTCCTCCGGATTCAAAAGGGAAAAGAAATGTTTGAGGTAGAGGACTGAGCTCCTTTCATCATGCCCACTGGAGCAAATGTGTGCATGCCTTCTGAAGAGTCCCAGGGAGGAAAATTTCTGGAATTGTGTCCGTTTGCAGCCCGGAGGCTGCTCTCCTGCACGCTGTGTGATCTGAGGTGTGCAGGTGACCTGACTGTAAAATTATGACTATTTTTGCAATACTTTGTTGATGTTCAATAACACAAAGCTTTTGTTTCTGCTTCCCTTTCAAGAAATATTATTTCGCTTTCAAGAAATATTATTTCCCTTTCAGGAAATATTATTTCCCCTCATTCTCTTAAATGCTAAAACAGAAAAATGAATCCAGCAGGGAGCGGGAGCAGCTCCCGGGAGGAGACAGCGGTGTGTGCGCTGCTGTTATTCTCTCCTCCACAGAGCCCTGCCTCTCCACGGTCCCTTGGTCACACAGACCCTCCTGGTTTTTCCTTTCCAGTGCTGGGGCCGGGAGGACAGGGTGCTTTATTGCCATCGACATCATGCTGGACATGGCAGAGAACGAGGGCGTGGTGGATATATTCAACTGCGTGCGAGAGCTGCGCTCCCAGAGGGTCAATCTGGTGCAGACAGAGGTGGGTGCCAGCAGCTCTCCCTGCACGAGGTGCTGCTTTCCTGTCAGTTCCCCTGCCCAGCAATTCATTAAGGCAACGCTGGCTCGCTCTGTGCCTTGATTATGCAGAACTTTCCGTGGCTAAACAAGCCCGGATTTGCACCGAATTAATTCACTGGCAGCTACTCGGGGCCTCCAAGACAGGAGGGCAAACCTTGAAGTTTAGGTCTGTGCATTGCTGATTAATTTTATTCTCATAGTAGGAAAAAAGAGCTCCTGAAGCCTCTCATGACTCATTCATAGGAGCACTGCAGGCTCCAGTAGTACCTGGTGTATATCAATTACAAGCTAAGCAAACAAAACATCCTTGATTCAAGCTTTAGGTGCTGATTAAGCAAGCTGCTCCATCACACAGTGTCTGGCAGCTGCACAGGCTCCTGTGGAACTGTTCTCCTGTTCCAAAGGTTTTATGTGTGTCCCGTAACCCCTTCCCCTCCTGCGGGACAGGACAATAGCCTGGAACAGAGAAGGGCTGTTAACTTTGTTGGACTTCCCATATTTGCTTTAGGGAAAAAGTTTCACCCAAAATACCCAGAACCAGGGCTGTGATGAGACAGATAAATGTGACCTGTTAGTACAGCTGGTTCTGTGCCAGGGCAGATTAAATTGTATATTAGGAAAAATTTCCTCCCTGAAAGGGCTGCCCAGGGCAGGGGTGGAGTCACCATCCCTGCAAGGATTTAACAGACATGTAGATGTGGCACTTGGGGACATGTTCAGTGGTGAATTTGGCGGTGCTGGGTTGGACTCATTGATCTTAGAGATTTTTTTCCAACCTAAACAATTCTGTGATTCTCTGGTGTTATTGGAGGTCCATCTCTGACCATTGCCTAGTGAACAGAGAGGCTTTACACCCTGATGTTCTCCTCAGCCCACCCCCATTTTGCCTCAACATTCCTGAGTGCTGACTCCCCATTTACCTCGTAAATCTGCAACAAACACGTGAGACCTCACCTTCGATGATGGATGAAATATGCTCACAAAGCTGTCACGCAGCACACTCTAATTTGTCTCCACGTGAAACAGAGCCAAATATGCATATTAGGCATGACTTAAGAAAAAAAGAAGAGTGATATTTCATGATCTGTAATTCAAAATGCGATTCTCATATCTCCTCCCCTCCCTGTGCAGGAGCAGTACGTGTTTGTCCATGATGCCATTTTGGAGGCATGTCTCTGTGGCAACACGGCCATTCCAGTCTGTGAGTTCAGATCCATATATTACAACATCAGCAGACTGGATCCACAGACCAATTCCAGCCAGATAAAAGATGAGTTTCAGGTAATTTCTTATGTCTCAGTCACTGCAGTTGGTGTGTTGAAGGTGTTTAATCAATTTCTGTGTGTTATTTTGTGATTTCCAGCAGAGCAGAGAAGGGGGACACTGAGCCAAGGTCTGATTTCAGTTGATTTTTGTTGTACTACTGGGTCAGGCAGAGGTTTGTTTTTGACTATTCAGCCTTCAGAAAGGAAAAAATTGTCCCCATCACTCTGGCAGAACAAGGGTACTAATTTTCACACATAATGCTGTACTTCTTATTTTAATAAGTATTGTGTTGTTCATTTCCTTCCATACAGAAGCACCTCAAGGTGCCTTATTATCCGTTCTTGTGGCTCATAGGTGCTTCCGAGCTTTGACAATCAACATGTTGACAACGTTCCACACAGGGGAGAGAGGGAGCTCAGTGAGCATTATTTTCACTAGGGTTAATTTTCAGTTAATTGTCAATGAATCCCTCAGTCCACTGTAGATGTTTTGCCAGGAACCTGGTGATGAGGCCCAAAATTATGGACAGCAAAACTCACAAGTGCTCCATTCGTGCTCTTTGCCCAGGGCAAGCAGCAAAATGGGGGCCCCTCCTTTGTTTCCTGTCGCTGTTACTTATCCCACCCTGGTAAATGGGCCCTGTGCAGTTGTACCTCTCTCACAGTGGAGAATTCACCCACAGTTCTGAGCACTGAACTAAGTTTTCCAGTCTTATTCCCCCTGAATCTATAATTCTTTACTGCGACGCTGAAGAGGCCCTGGCACAGGGTGCCCAGAGAAGCTGTGGCTGCCCCTGGATCCCTGGCAGTGTCCAAGGCCAGGCTGTACAGGGCTTGGAGCAGCCTGGGACAATGGAAGGTGTCCCTGCCCATGGCAGGGGTGGCACTGGATGGGCTTTAAATCTCTCCCAAACCAAAATATTCTGTGGTTCTATGACTTTGAGCCAACATTGATGTATGGAAAAAACCAAGATTGTGGGAAATTTGGAGAAACTTGAGTTTGATGCGAAAGAGAGAGACATCTGCTATTTGTTGAGGCCACTCACAGTCAGAGTAGAAAGGTGGAGATTGCTTTAATTGTAGTAAATTCCCACCCCCTCTCCCAGGAAAGTGTCTTTTGCAGCAAGAGGATGTCTTTTGGGAGCCCCAGCCTGTGTCAGAGGCCTCTTTTCCTCCCTCTCTGTGCGAAGGGAGAATGTGTGTCTTTTATCTGAAGCCTTACAGGGAATCATCAGGGTTGGTATAGTGAGATAAAGAATGTGGATCCCAGCTGATGGCAGTTCAATTAAAAAAGGATCTGGTTCTATCAAGTGATAGCAGGTCTGTAAAAGTGTTTCTGGTTCTGAACGCTCGGCATGAAGGAGCCAGAGCCGAACTTCATCAAATGCTGTTTAAAAAAACCACACGATTAAAAAAAAAGCCACCGCTTGCTGGGTGTATTTTGTCATGATATGAGACGGGATTTGTCGCCTCTGTGCTTGTTCTTTTGAGCTGCCAGGGGCTGGCAGCTCCTGTGGGAAGGAGCTGCTCTGCTGTGCTTTGCATAAGAGGTTCGGTGTCTGTCTCGTCGTAGAATCTATTTTTACAGAGTTTTGGCTCAGAGCGTTCCTCAGCCCTGATTGTCTGGATTTCATGCAAAAGATGGTATCCCTGCTGCAATCTTTAGGAACCAGTTGATCTAACTGTAGATCTGGGCTTGCAGTTTGTGGTATTTAGGTCCCACTGGCCCTGAGGTAAGGCTGGATGTATTTCTCATGCTCTACATGTTGTCTGGACACACAAAAGCTCACTCTGGAGAGTTTTTGTAACTGAATCAGTACAGGAACAAGGGGCAGAGGGGAGTAGCATAAAATAGGCAGGAGTAAATCACTAGCAAGTCACCTGCCTGATTATCTGCACTGTCAGAAATCAGAGATTTCGTGTTGTTTCCCCAGCCAGACTCCCTGCTTTCCATCTCCAGACAATGTAGAACCTGAATAATTTAGAGCAACTATATTATTTCAAGTTTTAGACTTTGACACATTCTTTTATCTTGGATTGTTTGACCTTCCTCTTTTCTTCATTCGTAACCTCACTGTGGCAGAAGTCCAGCTCTTTGTAGGATTTTTTTTTTTTTTGGCCTCTAAATATTTTGTATTCTTCTGGCTGCAGAGAGTTCACTGTAGGACTCCATGGGCTTCACTCAGGAAGGGGGGATGTAAAAGTGAAAATACAATGGCATCAGACAGCCACTGATCTAGCACCACTTAAGCACTGGTGTTAAGATGCATTCACTTTGATTTCTGAGTTTTGATCCTTGCTGACCACCTGGACTGGTTTGTCAGGAGGCCGCAGCAATGGGGAACAAAAAAGTGAAATAGATTTAAAGAAACATAGTTTGTCAAGCTGTGGAAAAGGCAGATAACAGTCAAAGACTGACAGCAAGGCCCCAGAGATTAGGTATGACTATGTAAGTGAAGCATCCTATGTGTCACTTCAAAAGGAAAGTAGCAATATAAATAATGTATGAAACAAATAGACTTTTCTGTTAAAAAACCTCGAAACAACATTTTATCTTAGGTTTTTGTAGGATAAGTCAGTAGTTTGAGGAATCACCAGAGGCTCTGAACACAGCCTGACCTGCTGGGTGGTCAATACTCAGGGTACACCTGCACAGGACCCACTTGCAGAGGGGGAAGGATTTGTGCTTCCACCCTCAGGGTGGTAGAAACAGGAGGAGGTTTCACTCCTTCACCAGCTCAAAGCTGTATCTTAAACCTGTGACACCTATTTCCAACCTCTAGGAAAGGACAGGAATGTTGTCTGGCTGCTCTGGGGGTTCAGAGCTGGAAATGGCTGGGAGGTGTGTAGTGCTTTCAATTTTTGCAGGAGTTAACAGAGTTTGGAAGAGTTCCTCAGGACAATCTGCAGAATGCAGCGTGTTATAACAGCACCAACTCCTTAGTGCTCCTTCCTTTTTATCTCTGGGATGCCAAATGTTACAAAGCTGAGTAACCCAGAGTCCCCAGGCAGGTGCAAAGGAAAGCCCCTTATTACAAAAACCAGGCCTTTTCAAGCAGTTAGCCCGTTACCAGTTACATTCCATTTAAGTATAACAAATGTAATTCAACCAACCACCATAAACCACGATGTGAACACGCGATGGTTACACAACTTGTTTTTCTACCTCTAATTCAGCTGAGTAACTTTCCCATAGTCCTCTTCTACTCAGCTGAAGCAGCAGGCCTGAGCCATGATTTTACAAGGGTAACGAGGCCATTATTTGATACGGTTTTACCTATACACAACAGCCAAAGCCCTGCTACTGTGAGTCCCTTTAAAACAAATACAGCGTGCATACGGCATCCTTCTTGGAGGTGAGCTCAAAGGTCTGTTTGTGTCTCTGTTTCCCCTCTCCCTGGCCTGCCCAGACCCTGAACATCGTGACGCCGCGGGTGCGGCCGGAGGACTGCAGCATCGGGCTGCTGCCCCGCAACCACGACAAGAACCGCTGCATGGACGTGCTGCCGCTGGACCGCTGCCTGCCCTTCCTCATCTCCGTGGACGGCGAGTCCAGCAACTACATCAATGCTGCGCTCATGGACGTAAGCACTGCTCTGCCCCTCCCAGCTCGGCCTGGGGCAGCTTTGTTCCATCTCAGGATGCTTTTCTGGGAGAATGGATCTAAAGAAAAAAACTTACTTAGCTGTAGTTTCTGAGTCTGATGTCTCCAAACCGGGCAAAGCACATGATTTTCTCTTCATCACCACAACGTGTCCTCTAGACTATGATCATCCCAGGGAAGCGGTCAGAGCACCAGCCTGACAGAGTTCAAGAAGCTTTCAGATAATACTTTTGGGCACTCTTGGGGATGGTGCTGTGCAGGGCCAGGAGTTGGACTCGATGATCCTTGAGGGTCCTTTCCAACTCAGCATGTTCTGTTGTATTCTGTTATTCTGTGATCACACACCCTGGTTCTGCACCACACTGGTGGAAGATTTTTGGCAGAGACACCCCTCAATGTGCAGTCCGAGGCTGGATCATAGAAAGGCAGATGCACAAAGAAGTGGTGGGACAGCTCTTCCCATACATTGGTTTTTGTATCCATTGGCAAGGGAAAGTCTGCCAGGTCAGCGCTTTGGAAAGGATAATTTGCAGTGTGGAGCGAGTGATTGATTTGATCTTATGCAGTCAAGAATGTGGGAGTGCAGGGATCAGATGTGCAAAATATTTTCAGGCTGAAGGATGTGAGTTGAGCTGATGTGACTCTGTCCAAAGGCGTTTTCCCTTGCTTTGTTTATAGCCTGGAATCTCACAGCACGGGTCATTTGTGGAGGATGAATTATGTTGATGGCTTCTTTTTGCTGCACTGCCTTTGGACACAGATGTCTTTAAAGCCACTAATTATTGCAGTTGGAGTATGTGTAAATATGATCCAGGGTGAAATGCCATCATTTTTTCCCTGGCAGCAGCATGGTCACTGTTTTTTAATTCTGCCTGTTCTTCAGTCTTTGGGAAACAGAGATACTGTTTCATTTAAGATATTCAGTCAAACGGTCACAGAATTTATTTTAGATTTTTTCAGCAAGATTGTGATGTTTTCATTGCAAACATGCCTAAGGAAACTTGTTTTTTAAAGTGTGTTTAGCGCTTTTGCATATCTGCAGAAGCACAATCCAGTCTTTGGTTTCTTAGGGATTGGGAATGTTTGTGCATTTCAGCCCTCATTACCTCAAATCTCTTTGCTAATATTTGTATCCTTCCCCATGGAATTCCAGTGGATTAATTTTTTTCAGTACAAAGCAATTTTTCACCTGTCATTGAAATTCAGCCACTATGATGTTCTCTGACTCTCCTTTATCTTTCCATAAAGGATTCAGGAAATTTTGGGGACAAAAATAATCACAGGGGAACAGCCAGAATCCTACATTTTCATAGCTCTTCTTGCTGAGGACAGGTCTGTGTGTGAAGCCTTGTACTGAGCAGGGACTCTTAGAGGACACCCTCTATCCCATATTGCCCTGAAAGGAGCAGAACTGTCCCGCACCTTCCCCTAAAAAAATGGAACATAATCCTTAAAAACTGAGACTTCAGTCACATCATGGGTCAAGCCATGAAGACGTGATAATAGATTTGTATTTAATCCATGGGGTTTGGAGAAAAATATGAATTTATGTGTCTTTGGCATCATCATTCCCCCCTAATCCCACACATGTTCTCTTGCATGAGTAATTCACACCTTTGTGTCACCTTCCCCCTGAAACAGGACAGTGAACCTGGTTCCTCCCCTGTAGCAAAGAGCTGGGGAAGGTTTCTTTTTCTCCCAGTGGCAAACCCCACGAGCACATGTGACCTTCAGCCAAGAGTTTAGCCATGTTTGCTGCTGGCACACCAGGAAAAACCATAGCAGGAACATTCTGATGTTTAATGAAGAGATAAACCTCACTATTTTCTTTGCCACTCTGCTGCCAGCACTGGTCTGGTACCTCCCAGCTTTTGATCCAAACTGGTGGTTCTAGATGTGAAATGCAGAGTGGGAAAAGAGAGAAAAGTCCATTCCAGACTATGATTTCCCAAGAAATAGTTTCCTTTTCCTTCTTTCTACGTCACGTCCCATCACCCTCCTCACAGGTGCACACTCAGAAGCCCCTTTTTCCCAGCACTTCCACCCACATCCACCTCACATGGAGGAGAAAAGCCAAACCCCCACAATGGGTAGCTTAATACTTCAATATTTTAATTATTTCTTCACTTTAAATCCAAAATTTTATTCCGTTGGAGGTTTTTTTCCTGCTTTTTTGTTTTCTGTGCCCCAGAATTAGCGTGCCTTTTGATTCAAGTCTGCTTCACAGATGTACAGCATAAAGGACTGTGCAGTTTCCAGGCTCATTTAAGCCCTGCCTGCCGTGGTTGGGAAGCGATAAAGTTTTCAGCTTGTTGCCTTTCATCCCTGAGAGCCTCACAAACATTCATTAACTCAGCCCTGCAGAGGTTGGGAGCACAGCTCCACCCCTTTGTGCTTAGGGAGACTGAGGTCAGGGGGCCTTTTTGAGGTGAGAGAATAATATCAGAAATTAAATGCCAATGTCACAGGCTCTGAATGCTGCCCCACGAGCTCAGAAAGGATGGCTGGGATCCAAATGTGCCACCTCTGCCACACTGCACCCCCAGGCAGCCACAGCAGACGGGGCTAATCCCTTCTGGAGCTCCTCGAGGCCACTGCAGCATAAAGGAGAGCATTTGCTCCCAGCTGTTTTCCTTCCAATTATTAATATTACTGATAGTAGTAGTAGTAGTAATAGTAGAATTAGCATTATTTGCTGAGTCTCAAAATATAAATAATTGATTTGGGTAATCTCTGCTCTTGTGACACTTCTTTAATGAAATGTCTTCATTGGGAGCAAAAGAATCCCATTACGAGGCGTTCATTCATTGCGGAGCGATAACAAGGAGCAGGATATGTGATTTGTATAATCTGGTTAAATGGCTCAGATTGCCTCCCCACAGCCTCCCGGGTATAATATTCCTCTGAATAAAAGTTGATTGATTTTTTTTTTTCTTTTTTTAACTAATCTTATTCTTTTGTTAGAGCCACAAGCAACCTGCTGCCTTCATTGTCACCCAGCACCCTTTGCCCAACACCATCGCAGACTTCTGGAGGCTGGTGTTTGATTACAACTGCTCCTCCGTGGTGATGCTCAATGAGATGGATGCAGCACAGGTGAGTGGCTCTTCATTCCTGCCATGTCACTCCTTTCTCCAATCCAGGGGGTTTGCAGAGAGCTCCTGCTGCCATTTTCTGGTGCCCTCCCACCCCAATGAATAAATGAGGGGGAGCTGGAAAGTGATAGATGATGTTTGGGGTTTTGATGGAGAATGAGTCCACATGCCCCGCTCTTTGTAAGCTAGTTCTTATTACAATTAACAGGGATCACGGAATCCCAGGCTGGTTTGGGTTGGAAGGGACCTTAAAGCCCATCTCATTCCACCCCCTTGCCATGGGCAGGGACACCTTCCACTGTCCCAGGCTGCTCCAAGCCCTGTCCAGCCTGGCCTTGGGCACTGCCAGGGATCCAGGGACAGCACAGCTGCTCTGGGCACCCTGTGCCAGGGCCTCTCCACCCTCACAGGGAAGGATTTCTCCCTGATATCCCATCTAGCTCTTCCCTCCTTCAGCTTAATGCTATTCCCCCTTTCCCTGTCACTCCACACACTTCTCCAGCTTTCCTGTAAGCCCTCTTTATGTACTGGAAAGTTGCTATAAGATCTCTCCATTTGTTATATAAATACTTTGATATAAAATTATGTAAAATTGATATATTTTAAAGCATAAATAGTTTTGTATAAATACGTTATAAATTATAGAATTACTTTGTGTTTGCAGGCCAAAACTTCCCTCCCAAACCCACTTTCTCCCTTTCTCCCCTTTCATATTTTTGTCTGTGTTTGGTTCAGGAAAATGCTCCCTACCACAGCCCCAGGGTGCTTCATGCTTGCCTTTTTCACATGGCATTTCCAGAAGAATAAAACCAAGAGAGCTGAAATAATTTGAAGGATCTTTCCCCTGAGATACCCAGTGCAATTTTGTAATACTGAGAAACGTGCTTTGCACAGTTTGAGGAGGATATAGTGTTTTGTATCTCTTTTTTTTTTTTCCTTTTAATTCCATGTCTAAGTTGGTTTTTGGCCATTGGACACAGTGTTATTTTCAGGATGTGAGCTTGCCAGGGAGGAGCTTTTGCCATTCCTCCTGCCCTGGTGTCTCCAGCCACCTTGCTGATGAGTGGCAGAGGATAACAGCTTTCAAAAAGGCGTAATCAGGCAATTTGTGTGGAGAGTACCTTTGGCATGGCTAATCCACCATCACAGCCCTTGTTCAACGAGAGGAGAGGAACCCTCAAGTAGTTGGTTGGTACTTCATGGATTCGTTTGTCATTTGTCTCTTCCCTGTCTTACCACACCTGAAGGCAGTGAATTATTGGTCTCTTTTTTGGATGGGGATGGAGAAGCCAATCACCTCATTCCTCGAGGGGATGTCCCATTGATGGGATCTCTGCGGGGTTCCACTCCAGCCCCAGTGACAGCTCTGCTCAGCACTGGGCTCTCCTGGTGCCCTGCAGAGTCCCACCTCTCTGTGAGGAGCCAGAGGTCCTCTGTGTCTTCTGTTTTCCTCTCCCACCCACACTCCTTGATTCTGCATCATGGCATTGAATCCAGAGATAAATTCCATCTTTTTTCCTGACACTTCAAAGCAAAACCGAGCTTTTTCTGGAAATGACACACTTTCTCACACTTGGTTCTTGGAAAACGCAAACCTTTCAGCCCCAGCCAGTGTTATTCTTGTGATCTTTCTGCACAAAGCTTAGTTTCTTTCCTAGCAAAGTTTTGCTGTTATGATGTGGTCTGCAGGCCCAGAAAAGGGGATTTGGCAGTGCATGAAGTCACTGTGACAGTTTCTGTAGCACAGTGTCACCTCCCCTGAGAGTGCAGCCAATGCCAGAACTTCCAGGTGGCACTGGAAGTTAAGGAGGATTTTAAAGTTTGTATTTTATGAGCTACCAGGACAAGGTGTGACCATTTGATATCACAGAATCATTTGGGGTGGAAAAGACCTCTAAGATCATCGAGTCCAACCTCGATTAAATTACCTCAGCATTGCCAAGGCCACCACCAACCCCTGCCCCCAGGTGCCACACCAACACGTCTTTTAAACCCCTCCAGGGATGGTGACTCCACTACTGCTCTGGGCAGCCTGTTCCAATGCCTGGCCACCCTTTCAGTGAAGAAACTTTCCCTAATATCCAAACTAAACTTCCCCTGGCACAGTTTGAAGCTGTTTCCTCTCATCCTGTCCCTTGTTCCCTGGGAGCAGAGCCCGTCCCCACCTGGCTGCCCCCTCCTGTCAGGGAGTTGTGGAGAGTGAGAGGGTTTCCTCCCTGAGCCTCCTTTTCTCCAGGCTGAGCCCCTTTCCCAGCTCCCTCAGCTGCTCCTGGGGCTCCAGCCCCTTCCCCAGCTCTGTTCTCTCCACACCACACACAACCACACACAACCATTGTGTGATCGAGCCTCACGCCCTTGGCCTCAGCCCATCGATCCAGATCCCCCTGCAGGTCCTTCCTGCCCTCCAGCAGATCATCAGATCCACCGTGGAGATGAGTTTCTGGAGGGGCCCTTGGCACTGTGCCTGCACTGTCCTTGCACGACAATGTCATCACCTGTCTGTTCAGCAGTGCCTGATCCCAGGCTGTGCCCCGAGCACAGGGAAACAGTGCAAATGAACCCCTGGGGAGGTCAGAGCACACGACAGGCAGTTTTCAGCAGTGTACACACCCATGTGTCTGGAGAGGTGGCCATCCACAGACCTGCTCTGGAAGAAGCAGATTTTCCATGCTAAGGAAAGGTTTAATCTTTCTCTGCTTCCCACTGCACCTTGAGGTTGTTTGCTAAAGCTCCTGCTCGGCTCACATCTCGCTGCCTGTGGGACAGGTGCTTTGAGAGGACATCACTAGGCAGCTTGAAAGCCTGAAAGAAGAGTAAAGAAACCCTTCAAAGGACTTGCTTGTGTGGTCTTGGCTGGCTTGCTTAATCTTGAAAAACTAACAAGGGCAAAGATGCATAAGATTGTGTGGATATCCCACCCAATTCCACTCCTGTATGATCAAAGGAAGAACAGCAGTGCAGAATGAATGCAGTCACATGCACACACTCGACGTTGTTGCTGGCAGTGATTGAACTTGAAAAGCTCGAGATCGACTTCAAATGAGCATCTGGGGGTTTCAAAACTTGTACAAAATTACACTTGAAAATAGGAAGAAAAAAGCCCACAAAGAAATACAATCTTAGCAGAAACTGCTAATGAGATCTCATGCAAAATATTTTTGCGCCATGATCTATTTCCAGATGGATTTAAAATCCTTAGATTGTAATTTGTGTGCGTAGGGTGTTTTTTGTCCTTTCAACTCAGTAATATCAGCACAAGAAAAAGACTTCCAGCCTGCTTCACAAACTTCAGAGGTACAGTTGTGGTTCACCCTGAAACCAGAGTTCCTCTTGTTGCTCTCAGAACAAACTCACTCTCCTTCCCCTGCTCACTGGTAGAGCCAGAAAGATAAAAAGTTCATCTTACAGAAAAAAAGCAATTCCAGTTTGTTTGGATGAAGATTAATTTTCTTGGTGCCTGTACAGTTTCCTCATTTTTACCAAATCTCTATGGTTCCTATTAAATTTATCTACAGACACTAATTTTTAAATATTCCTGCTAAATCTCTAACCTTACAGAAGCTTCATTTGCCAGCCACCTTCTCTGCACCTCTAGACCCAGAATTCAATCAGTTCCAAATCGTGTTCATACAAAAATAAGGAGGAAGAAAAGTCCAGGCCCTAAAATATATTTCCTTTTTCTTCATATTCATGATAAAAAATGTTTTACCGAGCTAGAATGAGTTCTTCTCTGAACAAAGCCACGATATATAGGATTGGTCATGGATTTTGAGCTGGTTATAAATCCAAAAGGAATGATTTGATATGTTAATGATTAAGATTTCTGTTTGGTTTTGTGGTTTTTTCTAGCTCTGCATGCAGTACTGGCCAGAGAAGACGTCCTGTTGTTATGGCCCAATCCAAGTGGAGTTTGTTTCAGCAGACATTGATGAAGATATCATCAACCGGATATTCCGGATTTGCAACATGGCCAGGGTAAGACAGGAGAAACACCACATTCCCTGGTTATTCTCGAAAACACATTTTGGCTCGAGGATGAGGCAGAGTCAAAACTTGTGGTTTAGAGATGCAGAATCCCTCACCTAGGAACGAAATTCCACTGCAGCTACTTCCTTTAATTAACATTTAATCAGCCTGCCTTGCTAAAGGACTCTTGGCTGAAGGCAGCAAGTGCATGGTATGAGCTGAAAATCTGTATTTAAATGGTGAGCATTTTTCTGTGTGTATTTGAGAACAATTCATCACTTAGTAGCCAATATGAAGCCATCAGTATTGCAGGAAATAAACTGGGATGGTGTCGGCAGCTCTCCATCTGTCAGCTCCCAGGCAGCGTCTCTGAAGACAGATGCAATGTTTACTGGCTAGACTGGGATTCCCAATTGCCTCTGCTTTCCCTATAAATAAGCAACTGCCATTTCTGTAAGCAACTCTTTGTCTGTGTCCCTCAGCCCCAGGACAGCTGAAATGATAGAAACAAACTTTATCTGCACACTGAGCCCTAGCAATCCGACTTCAGGGCTGCAGGAAAGGGCTTCAGCAGAGGATTTTTCTCTCGTTAGTTGTTTCCCAGGCTAATTGTGTTTCCTTTGTTGTCCCTCTTTCATTTTTTCTAGTCAGAAATGGAAGCAGGCTCCTCAAGTTATATTTCCATGCAGTTTAACACATCAGTCTCTGCATGGTCAGAGCCCGTGCAGCACTTCAGTTGTAGCACTGCAGAGGGACCCCTGTGGTCCAGCCACAAAAATTGATAGATTGGTTGGATATTAGACCCCTTCTTGTGTCCCCAGGGGAGCCTGGGGATCACAGAGCTGGTCACACCAAGGCTCTGTGATCAGATGGAGCTGGCCCATGGGTGCAGGGCTGGCAGGGCAGGTGCTGTGCACTCACAGCTCTCTGCACTCACCCATGTCCAACACCACGGCCACTGCCAGAAAATTTGTGAGGATCCTTTCCCTCCACAGTCCCCAGAGAATTTCTGAGGGCTGCCTCTACTTCTTATGGCACAGCACAGGCAACCAGGAAAGAGCCATTTGATCTGTTTGTGCATCAAAACTTCATTCTGGAAACCAACCAAGGGTCCATGCTCGTGGTGTCTGCCTGGCTCTGTAATGATTGTTACCCGGGTTGGGGAACAGCCCGTGTTTCTGCACGGTGTCAGAGTGGAGAGTGCCAGCACAGCCGGTGCAGGTGCAGAGGGAGATGCTGTGCCAGCAGTGCCCCCAGCCCTGCCCCATCCCCTGCCCTGCCCGTTCAGCCCCTGAGCAGGCTCTGTGTTGCAGCCGCAGGACGGGTACCGCATCGTGCAGCACCTGCAGTACATCGGCTGGCCGGCCTACAGGGACACCCCTCCCTCCAAACGCTCCCTGCTGAAGGTGGTCAGGAGGCTGGAGAAGTGGCAGGAGCAGTACGACGGCAGGGACGGGCGCACCGTGGTCCACTGCCTGTAAGTAGGGCTGAGAAATGTCTGCAGCCTCACGCGCTGCTGTGTAGAGGCAACGGGTTGTGGAGCTGGAAATCTGGTGGCTTGCCAGGCTTCAGCTGGGGAAAGTGGAGTTAAAGTGCATTTATGATACACTTCAGGTTGAATATTGTGCTGCGTTTCAGTATCCTGGCCCAGGGATTTCACTGATTGCAGTGAGAAATAGCTCCAAAAGGCCTGGTACGTTGTAGGTGTTGTGACTGGAGCCCAGACAGAGCTGCAGCAGCCCTGCCGTGTCCCCAGCTCTGAGCACGGAGCTGCTGTGAGCCCAGAGCAGGGATTTGCAGCACTGCAGGCCCTGAGCTTCCCTGTCCAGGAATCCCTCAGCCCTTCCATCCCTGCACCTGTTCTGCAGGTCTCCACTTTCACAGACTCACAGAACAGTTTGGGTTGGAAGGGACCCCAAGTGCCACTCAGTTCCAGTGGACACCTCCCACCATCCCAGGGTGCTCCAAGTCCCATCCAGCCTGGCCTTGGGCACTGCCAGCGATCCAGGGGCAGCCACAGCTTCTCTGGGCACCCTGTGCCAGGGCCTGCCCATCCTCACAGCCAGCAATTCCTTCCCAATATCCCATCCATCCCTGCCCTCTGGCAGTGGGAAGCCATTCCCTGTGTCCTGTCACTCCATGCCCTTGTCCAAAGTCCCTCCCCAGTTCTCTTGGGGCCCCTTTAGGCACACAAACCCTTGAGTATCCATGAGCAGCCCTTACATTAGAGGCCTTCCCCAGTGTCCATGGGGTGTGAGCGGTGTGTGCTGTCCTTCCCTCAGCCTCACCAGCCCCACCTTCCCCTCTTCTCCCCTGCTCCCAGGAACGGCGGCGGCCGCAGCGGCACCTTCTGTGCCATCTGCAGTGTGTGCGAAATGATCCAGCAGCAAAACATCATCGATGTGTTCCACATAGTGAAAACACTGCGGAATAACAAATCCAACATGGTGGAGTCACTGGTAAGGCTCTTTTCTACTTATTCCCCACCCGCTGTGTGCAAGGGACTTCAGGGTAGGTAAGGAAATGTCATGGCTTAGTTCAGGGTGAATCAAAATGAATGGGAACATGAAGACATCAGAATTAAAATGTCCTGTTTTAGCATGTTCAGTGAATCTTCCTGCTTCTCTTCTTGAGCAGAGTGATGGACACTGTGTCTGTCCCACGCCCAGCTGTCTCAGGAGGTCAAACCCCACTGAGCTGTCACCATGGCTGTGGGAAGGGTGGGGTTTGTCCTCCTGTCCCTGCAGGGATTTGTCCTCCTGTCCAGCCCAGTGCTGGGTGCTGTGACAGGCCTTGGAACCAGCAAGGGAGAACAGTCCAGCCCCCAGGCCTGGCTCCCTGCAGCCCAGGAGATTAAACTGTCCTGAGTTCAGTCATCTCCATCCATCACACTGAGTTCGTGCCTCAAAAGCAACACGTGCAGTGAGGGCTGGAGGCAAATAATGAATAGTCCAGGCTGGGGCTGTCTCTGAGTGCTTTTCTCTTCCACTGATGACACCATCTCTCAGCCATGCTTGCTCAGGATCACACAGAAGCACAACCAGTGTTTGCCTGCTCCTGCCCAAGGGTATAAGAAAGAGGGAGGAGGTATTTTTGCTTGTAGAACGAGGCTCTGAGGAATTTACCCATGTCCTAATGCCATTCCTGTGTGTTCTGTCTTTCAGGAACAGTATAAATTTGTATACGAGGTTGCACTGGAATACTTGAGTTCCTTTTAGCCCAGCGAAGGGAGGGGACCCCACGATGTGCCAGACCCCAGACTCTGGCGGATGCTTCTCCCCTGTCCCACACTGGAAGGCAGTAACAAGTGTGGGAAGGAAAACTTCTCCTTCCTGGAGCAAGAGACTGAGGTTGCAGAGACCTCTCTGGAAGGAGGAGACGATGCCTGTGTGTGCTGCTGCCTGCTTTCTATTGGAACATCTACTGCTTCTTAAATAACCTACTGTAAAAATTAGCAAAATGGGAGACAGGCTGAAAGACTGGACTTTCTAATCCCCTCTGACTTCTCTCCTCTTTTGGATTGTATTTTTGCTCTGCTTGCTGCAGAGTGGGGAAGGAATGAAACCCTTAGGAAATTCTCTTTTAAATGTCTCCTTTTTAATTTATAATTTTGTTCTCAAATCCCAGCCATTTAATTTTTTAATTTCATGCAGCAGTCATTTGGGAAAAATGAGATAGCCATAGGGGATACATGAAATGTTTCATTACGATTTGTCTACCTTATCTGTTTCCTTTTATTTGTTTTTCCAAATGAAAAGGCCAACACACACACACAAAAAAAAAAAAAGAAAAAAAAGACTACGCTGGAATTCTCTTCCCACATGTCCCTTTAAGCATGAAAATAGATGGTGGAGATGAGAAGCTGTTCATGGATTCACTGCCTCCACACAAATGTTTCCTCCCAGTTTCTGCTCGACTTCCAGGGCTGTGCATGACGCAGTTCCACCCCTCTGCTCTGTGTCCTTTCAGTGCTGGTGAGGCCGTTCAGGAGCTTCCCAGCCACTTGAACCTGAAGGTTAAATATTTGCACCAAACAAATTGCATTTGCCTCGCAATTTCAGCAACTTCGTTACCGCATTTCCCAAGCATTTGCTGGGTGCAGTGTGTCTTTGACAAACAGGGTGTGGAGCAGGTATTCTTGCTCAAATTCTATGTATGACTATTTTTTATTTATTATTTGTATTGCTGTAGAACTTAGGACCCCTAGTCACGCCAGGACCCTGCTGAACTAGGCACTGTGCAAGCAGACAGCAAAGAAAGTTCCTGCTCAAGAGTTTAAAGTCTGAAGGTTCTTATAACCAGGTTTGGGCAAGATTTCCTCCCTATTTCCAGGCCCTACAAGCTCCAAAGCTGTAACCCATTGGAGCTGTAGGAAAGGTGATGTACATACACAGAAACCTATTCTGACACCTGTCAAGAGAAGTGTTAGCCCAGCACAGCAACTTCTCTTCTTAAGCAAAACAGCTTTTGTTTTATTCTGCAAAAATGCCTGGGCAAGTCTCCTTCTCTGAAACAAACACCAGATGTGTTTTGCCACAGTTCTGGACCTCATTCTGACTTCTTAGCAACTAAGAAATTGCTTTTCTGAAAAAGTACGTTTAAGTAGTTAATCACTAAAGTCTGCAGGGTAATCTTGGAGAAAAAAAATAATTGAATGAACAAGACTTTACAATAATTAGTATTTCAATTTAGCCATTTATTTATCTTGAGGGTGCAGGATATGAGGTTGCCCTGTGTGTAAATTAGATTCGGGGGTGTAGGGTTCTTCAAATTCAGACTTGCTAAAAGATAGACTGAAGTTAAGAGTTTAAGGAAACTCAAAATTTCTTCTCACCCTGTAGTTTTCCACCCTGAGGTAAATCTTCAGAGGCTGCTGGGAGCTCTGTCCTGCCCATGCCTGGCACGGAGCACGCCAGAAGTTTAAAATGTTTTGCTAACTCTGTCTGTGAATTCAAAAGGCACCTCTGCTTCATGGACATTCTTTCTTCAGTAGTCACACCCTTGCCTTGACCAGGAGGGATGGAATTGAAATCTGGCCAAAGCAGCTCTCGCCTCAGACACAGCAGTATCCAACCGAGCCATTGCCATCCACCAGGACCTGCACCAGCCTAGGGAAGGATGCTTGGAGCTTCAGTGATACCCCTCTTGATAAGCAAAGGAGGGAGTTCACAGGACACTGAACCATGTTGCCTTCTGCTATGAAGGCAACATAGAACCACCTGGGGTTTTTCTAAGGAGCTTTGGATTCTTGGCTTTAATATCATGAAGGTCTTACCTGATCGTGAACCACCTTCTCACAGGAGCCTCCGTGCTGGTTCTGGTTGGTCCTTTCTGTTGCCTGCAAAACAATCATGAAATCAGCTTTAGTTCCAGTTGGGGCTGTCGGTGGATGTCTGGCATCTCAAGGGGCAGGCTACTGGTCTGAATTGGGTTTTTCTCTTTATGCAACTAAACAACACAATTCAGCAGGAAAAAAACATAACTAGAAGGCAAAGTGAAACTATGGGATAAAAATGAGAGGAAAGGTATAATATTGGTGTTTTGGTTACGGGTGGCTGGATGGAACGGTGTAGGTCAGGTGTTGGGAGAGAAAAGGGAAGAGGGAATTCTTATCCTGGGATGGGATTTTTCAACAACTGCCCAGGTATGAAGAAGCTACAAGTCAGCAAAGTGGTTTTGACTCTGCTGACTCCAGAAAGCCAAAGGGAATCACTCCCTGAGGATACCATGGAAATATTAATTAGTATTTAGCATTCTGTTAATTGGGCATGGAAAGTAGCACAGTGACAGGTCTCCCTCATGACTTAGGGGAGTGAAGCCAGCACCGAGGGTGACAGCTGGGGTAAGAGGACAGAGAGGTAAAGAAATGCCAGTATTACTGAGGTGTGAAGTGTAGGAGGTAATTTAGGCTTAACTTAAAAGAAAGTGGATTGAAATGGCAGCGTTAAGCCCACAGGAGGGGTGTGAGAGTGAGGGGAAGGAGGTGTGGAATGAGCAGAGCAGGACAGCACTCGCAGTGCAGTGATTTAGGGGCTGGAGGTAGGTTTGCATGTGTTTCATGGAATGATAAACACTACTAAAGGGTCAGGTACCTGTATCAGCAACCCACTGTGTGCTCAGCCCTCTGCAAATGCCAAGTGATGTTGGCACAAACTGCAGGGAAAGATATTTAAGCTCAATTTTACATTTTATAGGAGTTCAATGCAAATGTTGGCTACTGCAGCCCAACTGTTAGCCACAGCTTATTATGTGGCCTCTCAACCATGTGTCTGAACCTCCCAGTGTCCAGCCTACAGTCCATATGGAAAGATGCTCAGCAGACACTGCAGATTGTGTTGCCAAACTGTTACAAATTCCTGCAGTTACGGTGCTTTTGGGGGACTGACCCAGCTCCAGTCTGTGTTGGCTCAGGGATCTTCATGCTGTTCCTCCCTGCACAGTGCATATATGCCAAGTGTGAATTAATGGTGAAGGGAATTGTGTGGAAAAGCTCACCTTAAATCACTTTATTACCTTGAGGTTGTTTAAACCCTAGAGAACAGCCCATAGTGAAGTAGGTAATGTGTTTGAAGCAAGATTATGGGTGATGGGTTTGTTTTCATGGGGAAAGAAAGAAATTACGAGATGAGATAAAGGAGGTTTTCTCACTCCTGGAAGGATTAATAGTCAGTGTGAGCTTTTCAGCCTGAGCATCCCCTGCTGTGGATGGAAAGCGATAATGTGCAGTAAAAAAAGGTGAATTCCTCAGTGATTGAATTTCAAGCTGGAAAAAAATATTTGAATGGACATAATGAAGATGAACTTATTCCCATGGAGACATCCTTCGGGGTGAGGGGGCAGTGTTTGTGATAGCACAGAGTTGGTCTGAAACACAAGGAGCTAGAAACACGTGGTTTGGGGTCACTATCTCATATAGGAGGTAATTGACATCTTTAATTAATAAGGGATGGGACTGCACCAATGAATTCCATGGGTTATCAGTAGATTCTAACCTTTTATTCTGGAGCTGTAAACTCCCTGGAAAAAAAAAGTCCAGTGGCCCCACAGACTGCACAGTAGTAGATTTAAGCCTGGGAATGCTAGATTGGCTTTTCCATCTACTTTCCACAGGCCCCTTAGCAGTAGTTTGTGGGATTTCCCTTGGGAATCTCAAGCCAGGGATTGCTGGTCACTGCTCTTGGTGTGCTGTAGGGCCAGAGGAAGGAGAGAGGCTCCTGCAGCAGGTGGTTCAGGAGGCAGTTGAACCAGTTTCCTCTGGAAGAGAAGGAAAGGAGAAGAAATCTCCTTTGGGAGAAACCAAACTTTGGAGGAGAAGGCAGATGAAATGGATCCTGAAACAGGTAGGGAATGTGCACCTTGCTCTCTCTCTCTCATTCTTGCACAGCTGCTCTCATCTCTCTCTTACTCTTCTGAGTTCCTGCCAAGATCATAAAAACCAGGTAATGCCACATTCCGTGCTGTGGAGATGGAGCGCTCGGAGTGTGACAGAGGGAATAAATCCTGAGGGACAAAGATAAAAGAAGATTTGCTCGAGAGAGGAATCTTCAAGTATGAGGTGCTTCTATCTGTCACACTTGCAGAATTTTTAGTAAAGTCGTCACAGAGCAGTGCACAGTCCTGGCATGGTCCTGGATGTGCAATGCGGTGGAAAAGTTCCTCTTGGAAAACTTCATTGTCCTGTAATAAATGTGAGCAATCAACTCCATGACATTGGCAGCACAGTTAATTTTTGTGATCTCTCCAGCCAGTGCAAGGGGCATCTCAAGACCTTGGTGTGAAACTGCTGCATTTTCATTTGAGAATCTTTAATTTGTGCTAAGTGTACAAAAGACAGCCGATCCTGTTTTTTTTAGGAAAATAAAGGGGGCCATGTGGCAAAGGTGGCAATATTTATTCAGCATAACCCCTGCCATTGGGTCAAAAATCCCATATTCCTGCTGTGTGAGGGCAGAACGAAGCACTGCAGCTGCCCTGCCCAGACAGAGGAGCAGGAGGAGCCAGCCAAGTCAGAGAGACAGATGTGAGTAATGAGGATTCTGTTAACCCTCCTGTGCTCCTGCTTGTTTAGATTGCATAGATTCTATAGCCATACATACATAATAGACAACTTCAATGCAAGTGCTCTTTCTTTCCCTGTTCCCAAAAATACCTACAGCTCTTTTTCCTCGAGGGTGAGCCAACAGCATAGCGAGCAAAGCCCAATTTCTGCCGTGTTGGCAAGGACCACTAGGAAAATCCATCATGTATTATCTGTTCATTGACTTGGAAAAGGTATCAATCATCTCCCTCATATGCATACTTGAAGAATGTACAATTTGCTCAAACTGTCAAGCAGAATCATACATTTTCATATACTAAGACCAAATCCTGGTGGTACAGAGTGTGATGGAAAGAAAAAAAAAAAAAAAAGACAAAAATTTGCTGACTTCCAGTGACCTCTAGTCTATAATCTTTATTTACTGTGTTAAAATATTTTAAAAGTTTCCCTTGTCAAAAAAAATAAACTATGCTCAGAATATCCTACAGTTTAGTGTTGGACTAGCAGAATGTGAAAACCTGGCAGCTTTTCCAGTTTGCAAAAACATGAGAGATCTAAATTAGTCTTTCCATCCTCATCCCAGTTCATGCAGCAGATTTTCCACCACTATTCTGTTTTCAACCTGAGCCTTAAAAGACAAACTAATGCAGCAGACTGAATGCCAGGTGCTGGTGTTCCCATAGTGTTTCCTGGCAGTGAGGAAAAAAGAAAAAGAATGAAGGGAAAAAGAACAAACTAAAATGCTTTTTCTTTGAATTCAATTCAATGAGCTCTTTCTGAGCAGTATAAACATGAGCCAGCCCATGCCACTCCAGAGGTACAGGGTGAAGATGTGCTGGTGATGTCCCTTACCCCAATCCTGATATTTCATACAGAGGTATCCAACAGAGTAGTGGTTCCTTTAGTGTTGGCAGTTGTCACAGGAGTGTTCCAGTGGAGACCTGGTACCCTGAAATGCCACTCTTTGCGGCACCCCGTGAGACACCTCGAGTGTGTTGCACTGTGGAGATGGATTTCCTTGTGTGAGTACATCATCTTTCAGTGAGGACCTCCAGGAAATCTTCTTTGTGTGAAATAGTGGAAAGGAGTGGTTTTTGGGGGATGGAAGAGGAGGTGGGCCCAGCACTTTACAAGCTTTCATGAATTTAGGTACTCTAAGACTCCCCAGGACAAACACTGCTCAGTTTTTCACATTGCTGACAGTCTAACCAACCTTCATGTGCTGGACTTCATGTACCTGGAGCAGAACTGGAATTACCCCCTCATTGCCCCTCTAGCCCCTTCTTGCATTGCCAGCATTTAAACACAATACATCTATGCCAAAAGTTTGAGCTGCATCCTTAACCCATCCCGACTAACCACAGTGACAAAATTCACTCCCACACTGATTTAATCTCCTCCCTCTCCGCACCCACCCCGTTGGAATCAAAATGTGCCAGCATCACTTCTTGCCAGCCTTGTCAGCACTTGGCACGGCGATGCTGTGGCTGCCTCTGGCTGAGCAGGGTGCCATTCCAGCTCCCTGGCTGTGTTTTTGGGCAGGGAGGAGTGCTGCATGAGAGCGAGTCTCTGCTGTTGCGATGCCGCCCCACCTCCTCCCCCTCGGCCTTTATGGATTACTGGTGAAACTCACTTGTACAGTTTGGATGTTTGATAGATAAAGCACGTACGAAAAAAAAAGGAAAAAAATATAAATACAAAACTCTCAACACTGTGCATTCAGTGTCTTTTCTTTCTAGCTTAAAAGAAGGAAGGTAAATAATGTCAAGTCAATGAATATCAGATATATTTTTTGACTGTACATTACAGTGAAGTGTAATCTTTTTTTTACAACTGCGAGTCCATCTTATTTATTCTTGTAAATGTTCCCAGACAATGTTTGTAATATGGGCTGTGTTGCAAATCCATAAAATAAATCTGTGATCTGAGATTAATGTTTTACTAAGAGACTCTTGTACTTGTGCCTTTTCTTTGCACTTAGAGGAGACGGGGCATTGTGAGCAGCGCTGCTGGAAATGATGGGGTGATTGCATGACAAAAAATAAGACCAGCATCTTGTCACAGTGATGGGCTTTGCATCATGGTTGTCATTCAGGAGATGAAGAGCAGCAGAGAGAATTCAGCAGGCACTTCAGCCTAGCTGCAGGTTTTGTGTCAGACCTCTCAGAAAGCCTGTGGATGTGAGCTGAGTAGTTTTGAAAATTACAGTCTTAGCAGCATGGGTTGGAGCAAAGCATATTTTTGCAACTTTTTCTCTCTAGTAGTTATTACTGTATTGTTTCCTTGGTACTCAGTGCTGAATGCCTATTGCTGATAGGTTCCTGAGATTTTTCTGGTGGTTTCTATAGATGGACTCTGCTGGTTCAGCTGGGGTAGAGTTAATTCCCTTCCCAGTGGTTGTTTTGGGGCTGTGTTTTGGATTTGTGCTGAACACAGGGTTGATAATACAGATATTTTTGTTGTTACTGAGTTTGCACAGAGCCAAGGCCTTTCCTGCTCATATGGCCACGCTGGGGAGGGGCTGGGGGTGTGTGGGAGGCTGGGAGGAGGCACAGCCAGGACAGGTGACCCCAACCGACTAAAACCAAGTCCCAGACCATGTGACATCATGCATAAAAGTGGGGGGAGAAGAAAGAAACAGGGAACGTTTGGAGTGACGGTGTTTGTCTTCCCAAGTAACCAATTAGTGTGACAGGGCCCTGCTCTCCTGAGGCTGGCTGAACACCTGCNCCCTGCTCTCCTGAGGATGGCTGAACACCTGCCCAGCCATGGCAAGAGAGGAATTAACTCCTTGTTTTGCTTTCCTTGTTTGCACAGCTTTTGATTTCCCTGTCTTTATCCCAACCCACAAGTTTTCTGGCTTTTACCCTTCCCATTCCCTCCCTGATCCAGCTGGAGGAGGGCGAGTGAGCGGCCGTGTGGGGCTTGGTTGTTGCTGGGGCTAAACCATGACACAGAGCCTTAGAAATCAGAGAATCATGGAATATCTGAGCTGGGAGGGACCCACAGGATCATCCAGTGCAGCTCCCAGCCCTGCCCAGACACCCAAAAACCCCACCCTGTGCATCCCTGGCAGCGCTGTCCCAACGCTCCTGGAGCTCTGGCAGCCTCGGGGCCGGGACCATTCCCTGGGGAGCCTGGGCAGTGCCCAGCACCCTCTGGGGAAGAACCTTTCCTGATCTCCAGCCTCACCCTCTCCCCAGTTCCGTGCCATTTTCTTGCGTCCTGTCACCGGTGACAAGAGTGAAGAGATTGGAGCCATCCCTCTGCTGGCCCTTGTGAGGACGCTGAAGACTTCATTGAGGTGTCCCCTGCATCTCCTCCTCTCCAGGCTGAACAAACCAGGGGACACAGACATGGAAGGGATTTTGTGCAGGTGTTCCGTGCTGCCAGACCCAAACCGTGGATATGGGTGTTGGCAGTGAGTGTTTTCACACATTTCCTAGCACACGTTTCCCATCTTCTAGTCTTCCACACATGTTCATCAACAGACACCCGAGGCAGTGCTTGGCCCCTGCAGTCAGTGCAAAGCAGGTTGTAGGAAAGGGAGCAGATGAGGCTGCCCTGCTCTGGAGAGCACTTTATTCCAAGAACACAGGTAGGAGTGAATCGAGAGTCACAGCTCAGGGTGTCAAAACAGGAGAGTCCAGCCATGCTACACTCGTACAACCCAGCTGTGCAAAGAACTGCTCTTTTAGGCATTGTCCATTAGCCTTGCTGGAAAAAAAAAATTAAAATAAGTTTTATTAACAAGAATACATAGCTCCTGTTTTTGTTAAAGGAGTTGGAGTCAATGATCCTTGTGGGTCCCTTCCAACTCAGGATTATCTATGATTAAAGCACTGTACATGTACCTTGGAAGCATAATTTACTATTCATTTCTGTACCATTATTTTATTTTGAAAATACTTCATTTTAATTCTTCATTGCTATGAAAGAAGCTCTGTTTCTGCTCTGGGTGTTTGGCTCAGATATGGGTGTTTTGCTTTTTTTATTGGCCTGATGAAGCAAATTCCCCATCATAATTGTGGTGAACATTCAGATACAGCAACTGTTTATTTGAAGAGTTCATTATAATGAGGTCAGACTGTATGAAACACCCTTCAGAGTTATTGTTATGCCAGGGAAAGTGTTAGAAGAAGTGGATACCAAAAAAAAAGCACCTCACTGCAGCGTCAGATTGAGAGGAAGTTTTACTGAGAATCCCAACTGTGTAACAGAGCCAGTTGTGTGTTCATAGTGATTAATTACAGTTCAGCTTGCCACTTTATCCAGATTTATCCAAAATATTTTGCTGACACTTGATATTAACAACAGGTTGCATTTAGGGAAGGTAAACAGCAGAGACAGCTCTGCCATATTCCAGATGGTCTTATAAAGATCTGCTGAGGTGCCAGCACCGAGAAACAGCCCCAAATTCACCTTTCTGTCCTCTTGTCTGCCCAGCACAAGGATAAAAATGGGATAAAGCTGCTGGGGAAGACAGATGGAAAAGCCTGAAACCCACTGGGGTTCAAAGTGTTTCACACCGTTGCTGTTGCTGTGGCTGACGCGTGCCAAGGTGTGAATCCACAGGAATTTCATCCAGGTCAGTCACTGCCTCTGAGCGTCAGCAGCTGCTTTTCCATCCCTCCCCTCGGCAGCCAGGATCCTGTCCTGGTCCTGCTGCAAGGGCTGTCAGGTTTGACAAACACTCTCTGCCTGAGCTGCAGATCTCTGTCTCGCAAGCTGAACCTTTCGATATCAGCTCCCACACTGAGCTGAGCATGCAGCTGTTGTTTTCCAGCAGACTCCAAAACTGGGACTTACTCAGGCTTGGTTGTTTGCATGATAGTTAGAATCATAACACTGTTTAGATTGGAAAAGACCTTTAAGACCCTCAAGTCCAACCATTCCCCAGCACTGCCAAGGCCACCACTAAACCATGTCCCCAAGTGCCACATCCACATGGCTTTTAAATCCCCTCAGGGATGCTGACTCCACCCCTGCCCCAGGCAGCGTGTTACAGGATTTGACAACCTTTTCCCGGAGCAATTTTTCCTAATTTCCAATCTAAACCAGCACAACCTCGAGGCCATTTCCTCTCGTCCTATCACTTGTTTCACAGGAGCAGAGACTGAGTTGTCCAGCTCTAGAGAAGGACCACAAAAAATAACCTTGATGGTGAGAAAAAGGTCTCTCCAGAGGGTGAGTCTGTCTTGGACAAAGCAGCGTGAGGCACATGGGTTGGACTGTCCCCTGAACGGGCCTGTTTTGCTCCACTGTTTGAGTTAGCTCAGGGACAAACACTAATCTGGGCAACTAATTTTGAGATGGCTGCAGTGAGACGTGAGGTGTTCCCTCATCAACAGATACCGGCAAGAAAATGACCTGTGTTGTAAATGGAGTGGCATAAAGACAGAAGGAACAGATTAATGCTTCTTGCTCGTGCTTGGAAATTCTTCTGATCTATCTATCTATCTTGGCCATTTCATTTTGTTGGGTCCCACATTTGAAAAACTGAAAAATCTCCCCTTTAAGATTCTACTCTGTGTTAATTTTACTCCCGTACACTGAGGTAGAACTTTAATTTGCAGAAGCTGAACCAAATAAAAAGACTTTTAGTCTCTCTCGTAATGACCTTGTTTCCTCGTGAGTTATTTCTGTGTCTGTTTGGGAGTGTGTCATATTTCTCAGCAAGAGTGTTTTTCTAAATGGCTTGTAAAGGTTTATCCATAAAGTGCTTATATATATATATTGTGAATCAGTAGCTACAGGGCTTTTATGTTACAGGTCAATGGGGTTACTTAAAAGTCTGTAACATTTACTGATGTGTTTATAAACACCGATAATGTACTCTTTATGCCAAAACCAATATAATATTTAGCACTCCTTTATTAGTACATTGTAAATGATAGACTGTGAAGATAAACTATAACCTGATGGAATTTTCAGCAGTGTGGTGAAACAGCTTTTTTATTGCATATATAAATGGTTCTCTCTGAAACAACTGTGAGAGAAAGCCTGGCTTGCATAGAAAAATCAGTGAAACATGCAGAACCTGATTCTGGAGATGGGTAAACCCAGAAGTTTCCAGCAATCATCTTCTTTGCAGGATGAATGTGAGCCTTGGTCCATGTAGGATCAAAAGACTGAAGAGCTTGTACTAAATATCTTTTATGTGAAATTTACAGAAGTGTTCCTGGGAGCATCCTTTCACATATGTATCATGACTGAGTGTGCTGAGAAGGTGGGAGAAGCCAGCAGTTATTTCCTGAGCCTGTAATGCTGGAAACACTGAATTCAGCCCTCAGATCCACCGTGGATTTCCCACTGTTTGTTGAGAAAGTTGGTTGAGTTCATAATGGCCTTTCCTGGTCCAGTGCCTGAGCATGGGACATCCCAACTGTGAGATGATACCTGGATGGATTTTTCTTCCAAGTAATGCAGTGAATTTCAACTTGGCTCAGACTTTTTCCACCCACAGCATCCTTACAGGACTTCTAATGCCCCAGCTGAGCAAGCCAAGAGCACAGACAGCAAGAATCTCCATTCAGGACTGATACAGCCCAGCTTTGTGCACCAGTCTTGGAGATGAACCTGTTTGATCAGCAAAGCAGGGAAGCAATTGTGTGTGTGACTCTGTGTGTGTGTGCACTCACCTGTTCTTCTGACCAACCTGGCCTAGGGGACCCCACTTGTGGCTTAGGTGGCCTTTAAAGGTCCCTTCCAACCCAAACTAGTCTATGATCCTGTTACCTCCTCCCAAAAGCTGAGCATCTAAACCCAGAGTGACAGCAAAGCTCTGTCAGCGGCGACTGCTCAGCCCAGAGGGCTGACAATGAAAGAATGGGCTGTCTAGGAAAATGCTGGTGGATGTGCACAGATCCAAAATTATTGTTTATTCTGGTGCTATAGGAACAATCTTGCAAAGAAAAATAGGCTCTGACAAAGGAGGTAATGAGCAACCCCAGCTCTCTGTGCCTGTGTGTACACACAGTTGAATTATTATTGCACCACGTGGCTGAATGTGCACATTCACCACTTGTGAGCAGCCAGTTCCCAGGTCAGTCTGTGACAGGAGAACATCACAACACGTGATACTGGCTCCTGAGCCACTTGGGATATGAAGGATTAGCTGTGGCCTGAGTCAAAATTAATATCAAAATCCCAAATAAACACTTGGTTTGCTTTGTGTCTACTCTGCATCCTAAGGAAATTGCTTTTTTTTTTTTTTTTCGGAAGTTGTGTGTAGAAATTATGTTACTTTTTATGAATTTGTTTTTTGTTTATTCCATACCAGTTGTAGCACTCTCTCCATTGCTGCAGAGAGTAACTTTGCTGAATAAACTTTTGTGATACAGAAGAAAGGCTGATTTGATGTTTGGGGAGGGACTTATTTCTTTCAATCATGCCAGTCATCCACACACCCTGTAACCCCACTTCTGCACAACACTGAGACCTGCTGCTTCCTCTTGTGCTGCTGAAGAAAGAGCCAAGTGCCACTGTTCTGGTTTAGTAACATTTTTACACCAAAGTTTAGAAATTGCAAGTATTTCATAGTGAATGGGACCTGCTATGTGTGTTCACTGCTTGCTGTGTTAGTGGTATGTGATCCTTTCATTTGAATATGGCCCACTTCAGGTTTCACTGTCCAAAAATGCCATTTTCCTACTAGATGTTGCAAAAAAAACCCCTACCTCTAGAGTTCCTATCACCCTGCAGCTGGTCAGGACTGAGGTGTGAACCTGGGGCTTGGCCGAGCTCAGGAGTGGAAAATGAGAAGCAAGAGGGCCTGGGGAGGAGGGCTGTGCCCACACCAGCTCCCTCCACACCTCTCAGATAAGTTGTAGCCTCTCACCATCCTCCCACCCTCAACTGTGGGCAGGGTCCAAGGCAAACTGTCCCCTTCTCCCATCCTCACACCCCTTTTTGGACAGAGCAGCTGCAAAAACTTTCATTGTGCCATGGACAAGTGTTAAGTCAAAACTCAATTTGGGCTGTTAAACATGCAAATAATTCTCTTTGACAAACTCCTGCTGCTGCTGCTGCTGATTACATGAATCAACTTTGCTAGTCTGGAGATTTAATTTGTGCAAATTGCAGCTGGAAAACCACAGGATCAGGCTAAAAAGACAAACTTACACTGCAGAAATATGAAGAAGACAGCAGCTTGCTGGAAGAGAACAGATCTCTGTCAGTACCTGATCTTTTAACAATTTTGGGGCTGAAAGGATGTTGAATAATGTCACAGTTGTATCTGCATCGGGCTGTGGAAAACACTGCCCTTTCTTCAATGCTGCTACCTTTTCTTTTTGTTTGCAGCTTTTAAAGTAATTTTCCTGCTGTGGTCCCCGTGTGAAAGTGCTGGAGCAGTGGCAAGCATTGGAAAGCAGGGTCCACGAGGAGATCAGAGAGGAACGTTTGTTCCTGGGAATTGTACTGGATTTTTAGGGAGATAACTCCATCACTTCAGGATGTAATTATTTGCAATTTTCTCGCTCTTTCACAGACTTACGAAAAAAGGAGAGGCTTAGAAGTTATCAGTCCCAAAGCCAGCTCTGAGGGGTTGATAAGAACACGCTGCACCCTTTGAACCTGAGGAGCAACCTGAGAAAAAGGGTATTGCAGATGAATTTAACCTTTTTGGCAAATGCAGTGGAAAGATGGAAATGAAATGTTTTTCTAACACGTTCCACCCAATTTGAAACAACCTAAGCGCTGAAATCACTTTCTGGTGCTTTTCCCTTCCCTGGTTTGGTGGTCCTCACGGGAAAGCAATTTTCTTTGGTCATTCTGTCCTTGTGGGAAACTGCCCACTTGCCAGGCTGGTGGTTCAGGCAACAGCTCAGCACTGGATGATCCAGCAGCCTGGGAGATTCCTGGGAACTTGGATTCAATATCACTCTGATCTTGCTGGCCTTTTGCACCTTTTCTTTGGGGCAATTCAGGCTTATTATTTTCCTTACAAGTTGTGTAAATACTGGCTTGTGTCAGGACGTGTGTATCTATGTCCTGTATAGCTGTATGTCATACATATGTGTACAGAACATATATATACAACTTATAAACGCTACTTGTATATGTGTGTAGAGATGTGTGTGTAAATAGATTTTATTCTACTTGTAGCTTAGCATAAACATGCAGCTTGTTATACAGCATACCAGAGATATCTATCTACAACTTGTAAACTCTATTTACACATATATATGTGTGTATATATATATAGATGTAAATAGTTATGCTGCTTCCTGTGAGGTTATCCTGCAAGCTGGGTGTCATCTTGGATAGGTGTTATCCAGGCAGGATGCTCACTGGAGTGATACCTGGTGGGAAAGGGGTGTGGTGGGGGGTTTCTTCCTCATGTCAAAAGCCACGTTGGGATGTCTTGGGAATCTTCTCCCAAACCTTCCCAAACTTTGCTGTTTATTCCACGTGTTTCCCTTAGCAATATCCACACTCCTGACCCACAAGGCTGGATCAGTATGTGCCAATATTTTATAATCTCAATGTAATACACAAATGCAAGTCTGAAGTGTCCTGGACACCTTTAGAGTGTTAAAAAGTAAGCATAAAACCAGGGCTCAAACTCCCAGACACATTTTAATAGCTCAGTATCTTGTGTATGGTTTAACCCAGGTGTGCCAGGGCTGTGGCTGCTGAGGTGACAGAGATTGAGTTTTTCTTACAATCTCACATCTCAGCTGAGTGTGGAACATCACAGAGGCCTCGACCCCTTTTTCCTTTCTGCTCTTCCCAGTGCCCAAGCATTTCCCTCAGACTGGAAGTTGGGGCTTTAATTTACACCCCTCCTTTTGGAGGAATATTTGTGCTCTAGGAGGGGGCCGTGTTTGTACATCAGCACGGTAGGAACTGTGTGCTGAGCAGCAGAGGAGGCTACCAGGTGGTAAACAGAGAATTTAAATTTCTGAAAGCTCTCCTAAACCTGTTCAAATCTCTGCACTGTGTAGATAAGGCCAAGCTGTTGTATGAGCTGACACAGTTGGAAAAACTTCTGGCATATGCGCAGCAATTCCAGAATTAGAATTGTAAAACACCTATTTTCCCCCTCCTTTTTTTTTTTTTTTAATCAAGGTAGGAGCAAGTTTGAAAGGATGATTTGTGTTGTGTATTTTCAGCTACAAACAAGAAAAAATTCAAGGGTTGGAAAAGAGGTGAGGAATCTGAGCAAACACGAGGAGTCTGATCTAATTAATTTGGTTGCCTCAAATGTCATTGCTATTTTACCTCAAATACATTTTAGTCTCAGGATATTACAGATGTTAGTGTTGTTTAAATGAAAAAAAAAACCATATAAACCCTACTCTGATGGAATCCTTCCTTCTAGGAAGGATTAACCTAAAACCTGTGCCTATGACTTTTACCTTTATCTTGGTGATAGAAGTGTACAGTAAGATGGAAGCAAGTGGATTTGGTTTTTTGATTAGTGGCTTTTTTGTGGGGTTCACCNTTTTTGATTAGTGGCTTGTTTGGGCTGTTACACACAGGTGACAACAGGCACTGGTTCTGCCACCCTTCAGGATAAAGGGTTTGTTTCCTTTCCCTCCACAACCACGTTGGAGTCTAACACACTTAAAAACTTTAGAGACTCTGATTTCCACCCACAGAACATCAACATATTTTAAAATTCAGGTCTAAAACACATACAAAGCAAACATTACTGTCTTTTAAGGACATGTTGGGTGTCACTCAGCAAAACACCTCCCAGCAAACTCCACTCTCCATCTGGCTCCTTTCCTCCTTCCCTCTCCTCCCTGAGACAGACTAATTGCAAAGCTCTGGGTTGTGTTTGATGTTCTGCCTCTCAAATCTGAGTGCCACAGTCTGGCTCTCGTTATAAGAATGCTGCAGGTAAGAAAAAGAAATGTATTCATGTCGTTTTTGATTGCAAAGGTACTAATTTAATCTGAAACTCAGGTATAGCCATGCTTCTTTAGAAATTTATGAGTTGGAATTTTCTGTTTTGATGTTACAAAAACCACTTGAAAGGAATAGGAAAAATACTGTGTGTATAAGGCCAAGTGCATTATTCTGTGGTTGTGTTTTCAAAGCAAAATACTGGGATGTATGAAGGTGGAGAGAGCAGGGCAGGACCTGGAAATGCTGTAAAATGGACAGAATCAGAGGAAAAGAGTGAAGGGACTCCGAGCAATTTCTTTAAAAACGTGGGCCACACATGTTTTATCACCTGGATTGTAAAGACAACCTCCTGACTGTCATTCAGGGTGGCAAACAAAGCTGTTCCCCTAGACCTGGTTCTTCAAGAAGGGGCCACAGCCCACGGGGAAAGGACTAAGGGAGACCACTGGGCTCTCCTGGCCAGAGGCTCTGTGTGCGTGAGCTCACAGTGATGCTGCAAAGCTGGGGCATCTCCTCAGGCAGCTCTTTGAGGGAGACACCAAAGGGGAGCACGGATATTTATCCATCTGTGGGTGATTTAAAGGATAAATACGCAATGTCTAATTAGGCAGGAGGTGACTTGGAGGCCACTCTGGGGTTCCAGTCTCTCAGTCCACCCTTGGTGCTTGGTCACCAATGATGCTCTGTGGGTGTCACCAAACCCTTCAGTGTCACAAGGGGTGACCTTGTTCCTCTGGTCTTGAGGGGGAATCCTTGAGCTCAGCACAGGGGAAGAAGATGCCGATGGCTGCCGTTGTCTAGGACTCAAATATCAGCAGAAGAGGTGTTAAAAATGAGCTAATGAGCATTGTTAACAAAAACAAAACTGCTGCCTCCAAGCCAAGCTTTGCCAGCTTCAGTTTTCATCTCTTTCAGCTCAATACACTGATTAAACTATAACCAAAGCAGAAAATGATCGATTTTTATTTTTAAAGAACATAAACAATAGCATTTTATAAGTGCAGCCATTTCCCTTTGTCCAGAAGGAATGAGTGTTTTGGCTCCCTCCACAAGATGCAGTTGCCAAGTGATGTTCAGCTACTGTCCCAGCTTTGTGATCCCCACAGCACTCATGCCCCCAAAAATATAATCCTTCTGCTATTGTCTGCCTGTGTCTCTCTCTGAATGCATTTCCAAAACAGCTGGAGATGGGGACATTTGTTGGCTTCAAAACTTGCTGGATGACAGCTCAGCCTGACTTCCAGCACAAATGATCAGGGGAAGAAGTGATTCTGCCAGGGAATAGGAGGTCCCACATCCTCACAAGAAGAATTCTGCTGAGCCCTGTGTAGGGCTGTCGTTCATTTTCTCCTGATATTAATTTACTCTGCTTGCTTAGCACGGTTCAGACTCTGCACAAACTTGGTTTTCTTCTGTCCCCCATTGCTCTGACTCTGTCCTGAATACCAGAGGGCTTTTGGGAAGAACATCCCGTTGGGCTGCCGTGTTGAACAGACTCTATATCCAGATAATAATGATGGGAACTCAATTATATGGGATCGGTGGGCAAGTAAGAATGATTTTTCAGCACAATTCATTGCTTTATAACACTGCAGACAATCTGAAATGCCTATTTCTGAAATCGAGTCTCCCATTGAAAACACTGGGGTTTGGTGGTGTTGATGTGTGTGCATTGGAAGGGAAAAATACTGGTAAAAATCAGTTTTCTGCTTTTCCCTTTACTGACAACCCAGACTGTTTTCCTTCTATTAACTCTCCTGAAAGTGTATAGCTGCCTATTACCTTGGACTGCAATGGCTTCAATGGGGTTTTATCAACCTTTGGCCCTGTCACTATAAAACCCTTCCATGTTTTTTGCCAAACCTCCCTCCGAAAGATTACTTTTGCTTAGAGGATGCCAATAAAGGAAATTGCTTTCGCAAAGAAAGAGGTAGGAAGACAACCCTAGACCCCTTCATTTGGATTGCCTCCAATCTCAAATTTATTGGGACTGAAGAGCAATCCCAAATATTTTATAAAATGCACCGTGGTCCGAGCAGTGAGGTCTCTCTGGGTGGTGTTTCAGTGCCTCCTTCCCCTTCAGCTTTTGAGCAAAACGTTTCAAAGAAAAAAATCAACCCCCACGCAGGCAGCCGAGGTACAGAGCACTTGGCACAGGACTGCAGTGGCCACAGGCAGGGGACGAGCCCTCCTGCCACATGGCACAGCTGCCATCCGCCAGGCGCCCGCGGCAGGAGAAATCCCAGATGGCGACTAGCAGGCCTGGATCCTGGCCCTGCGTGCAGGTGGCCCTGTGCCACTTTCTGCCATCACAGGAACGCGTTCTTTCTTTAGCTGTGGGGCTTTCTGCCATCTTTCCTTTGCCCCAAATCCCTTTGTGCAGTCTGAGGAGCAGCACATGCTGCCGGCCCAGCTGGAGGCTCCTGCATCGCGGCATGAACCTGGAAAGACGAGGCAGAGGAGGCACTGTCTGTATGCACAGCCTGGAGTCTGGTTCAAACCGAAAACCAAAAAACTTGGGGAGTTCGTGGGAGCTCTGTTCTTATCCCGGCCAAGCCCAAAGCGAGGCTGTGCAAACGAATGAACGTTCCCTTGTTCCTGCCCAGATTTCCTCCACGGAGCCTGGAGGGATGGAACCGGCACCAGGAGCTCCAGGGGAGGTGAGAACCGCCACGGGAGCTGCACACGGCTGTGCCTCCTGCTGCTGCCAGCTCTGCCCGGCTCCTGCAGCCCTTCAGCAGGCTTTGTGTCACGCAGGCAGGTGACAACGTGTGAGAGCTCCTCTCGGCTCCTTAACGAACGTCAGGAAACCTGCTGTGTGCTGTCACCGCGTCCCTCCCGGAGCCAGCTGCAAGGACACCCTGGGCACCTTTGCTGCNAAGGGAAGGGAAGGGAAGGGAGCCTGGGGAAAGTGGGAGGATTATTTCCTCAGGGGAAACAGGCTGGTACAGCAAAAGGTTAATCCTAATCTGTGTCTCTCCAGCTTCATATCAGTGTGTGAAACATTCCAATCATCCCCTCCCCTGCCCAGCAGATTGGGATGAACAATGAAGAAAAACTTAATACTTTTTCTCACTCAATTAGTCATTTTTTTATTTTAGTTTATCTTTTATTTTGAAAGTATTTGAATACGCTGGAATCACTTGATATTTTAAAATGTTTTGCAGCTATTTGACCACAAGAAACACTTTGCCAGCAGTATATCGTGGAGAGGCAGGGGACTGACACACCAGAACATGACCTGCCCTGCAACAGGCTGAATGCAGGGAGAAATGTGAGGTTTGGATGCACACTGGCACACCCAGAGCCAAAAGAGAGATGTAGCTTGATGCTACAGTGAATTACCGTGTAGAAATAGGCAGCTACTCCCTTTCTCTTCCATTCTCCCCCCGTCCCAGGGTAGGTGCTGTCCAGGAGGCTCCCTTGCATGGCTCTCTCCTGGCTCCCAGGATTCCAGATCTGGGGAAGGGGNCCTCCCCGCCCCCCAGCGGCCCCAGCCTCTCCAGCCATGGCCTGATAGAACATCCAGAGTGTCCTCGGTGCAGTCACGGGACAGGTGAGTGAGGAGCCGATGCTGCACACACACAGACACCTCGTCCCAACCTCCCGCACCGAGAAGTGGCCTTCAGATGGATCTGAGCTGCATGGAAAGGGACAGGAACCCTGGGGTGGGGAGGCAGCTGGGGTAAATCCTTCNTTTTTTTATTTTAGTTTATCTTTTATTTTGAAAGTATTTGAATACGCTGGAATCACTTGATATTTTAAAATGTTTTGCAGCTATTTGACCACAAGAAACACTTTGCCAGCAGTATATCGTGGAGAGGCAGGGGACTGACACACCAGAACATGGCCTGCCCTGCAACAGGCTGAATGCAGGGAGAAATGTGAGGTTTGGATGCACACTGGTACACCCAGAGCCAAAAGAGAGTAGCTTGATGCTACAGTGAATCACCATGTAGAAATAGGCAGCTACTCCCTTTCTCTTCCATTCTCCCCCCGTCCCAGGGTAGGTGCTGTCCAGGAGGCTCCCTTGCATGGCTCTCTCCTGGCTCCCAGGATTCCAGATCTGGGGAAGGGGCTGTTGGAAAAACAGAGCCTGAAACAGAAGACTCAAGTTCAAGATGAGCTGCTGGGAGCTCGCTGGGTGTGTGGGGGTCCTTCAGCCTCCATGATTTCTGTGCCTGAGGCTCATCTAATTTCCCTGTGTGATCCAGCATCCTCTGATGGATTTAGAAGAATCTGTGGTTACCTAAATATGTGCACAAGTCATGTTTCCCTCCAGCTTTCCAAAGCACAGAGGAGTTTGGGTTGGAAGGACCTCTGGAGGTCTTTAGTCCAGGATTTGATTACCTCCACTGACTGAGATTTCACAGACTCTTCGGGGCACAAGTTCCAGTTCAGCCCCATTTCTAGGAATAGTTTTTCTGATGTCCAAAATTCTTTTGCTGGACATTGTGACTGTTGCCTCTTGCCTTTCACTGCACACATCAGAGAAAATCTTGCCTCCAGCTCCTCTAAACCTCTCTTTAGAATCTCTATAACCTTTCATTAAATCTCTGTATAAACAAATTGTTTTCTCAAGGAGCTGACTCAGTATCTTGCAGTTTAGTTCTTCTTGCATCATCTTCGAAACGTATTTTATTAACTTGTTGCATCAAGAGGAGTTAATGGACGTGCAAAAATATCTGTATCCCTGAGCCCTTGGATGCCTGTGAGTTCCCTGAGGAGCCCAGAGAGGTTGTGTGGAGCTGCCTGGCTCTGCCTTCAGGGAGCTCTTCCAGAGCTGAGCCCTCCTCTGGCACATCCATCACATCCTGTGTTTTTCTGGTCTGGTTGGTCTCCTCTGAGGTCAACTCAATCAAATCACTACCATTCAAGATCTGAGAGTGCAAAAGAAAAAACAGGGACTCCATTCTCTTTTGATAACACATTCTTCAGGTTTGCCTTGTAGTTATCAAGATGCTTTTCTTCTCTATGTGCATCAAAGCAGGAATAATTTCACTTTTCTTCTTTGAGTAATGATTTTGTCTTTCACTTTTTTCAGTTACATTTATCTTCAAGGCATTGATTTCATTCCTTTTTAAATTTTTTAAACTTCTTTCTCTTCACCCTTATTTTGTAGCGATTCCGAATGAATTATCCTGGCTCTGTAATTATTTTGCATAGACATTACACTTAACGTGTAGTGCCCCAAAAAAGGTAAAAACCTTAGGCTACACTCTTGTGAGGATAGGTTTTTTGAAAAAACCCTCGGAAGGTTTTTTGAAAAAACCCTCGAAAGGTTTTTTGAAATCCTGCTTTGGTAATAGTTTCACTGGATGCATTAACTAAAATAATTGGTTGTTCCCTTGTTCCTTGGAGTCACTCCTAACCTTTCCACACGGCAGCACTCACAGGAGCCCCTCAGAGCTGGGGGCCTCCCTTGCCAGGTCTGGGTGGGAGGGGGTGCCCAGGGAGTGCATGGACAAGGGAGATCAGACTGCCTGATTTAATTCTCCCAGATTTAATTCACCCCAGATTGGGGTGGAAGACTGAGCCAGCACTTCAGCTGAGTGAGCCCCTTGGCCCTGCAGGCATGAGGCAGCAGAAGGGTTGGGAAGGAGCAGGCAGAGGTGCTCTCATCAGGGTGGACTTGCTGGGACTCCTGAGAGCAGCACGTTTGCACTCAGAGCACACAGCCAGTTGTGTCAGGCCCTGCAGCCACTGGGATAATTTATTTACGTAACTTTGGTCTCCAGGACTGTGCAGCAAAGTGAATGGAGCCAGATCAGGTTATATAACTCAGGACTAGGGCTCTGCCTACAAGGCATCCTGTGGTCATTGCCTTGGATATTCAGTGTCACCAGAAGAGCAGACCCCTCCCCTGGGACCCCAAATTAGGTGGCCTCGAGGCTGGGCATGGTCAAATGGACCTCCTGGACTTCAAGAGTCCTTCTAACCATGAGCTGTAGGAAAAATAATAACTCTTGTGTGATGGTACAAACTGCGCTAGAGAATGTCCCCAAGTGCTTTTTATTTTTTTTCCCCCTTTCATTATTTTGTTCTTCCATCCTTTTATGTTTTATGTGATGGTTCTAAATGTTTCATTGTTAGCTCTGTTCAAACATAATTTTGCACAGAACAACCAGCTGACCACCAAATCCCATCATCTGAGACGTAATGTTCTCTGTAATAACAGCTCCATCACGGAACTTGTGACAGTGATGGCCCTGGCTGCTGTGTCAGGAGGGAGGCAGCACTGTGACAGGGACTGGGGTTTTATTCTGCTGGAAGAAAAAGCTATAAAAAACTGTGTGCAGGAACTCACATCCATTTGAGTAACTTTGCAAAATTACCAGTGAAAAAATTAACCTGTTCAGGCCTAGAAAAGAGGTGTTTGAAGCATGGCGTACATTTGACACCTCGAGACACCTATCTAGGCCTCAAAGAATGCAAAATACCAGTTGCAAATCCTGAAGCAGAGGTCTCTTGCCCAGAAAGGGGCCTGATTATGGAATAAACTTCCAGAAGAAAATGGACAAAGCCAAATTCTGAGTGACTCAGGAAATTGCTGCAGCTCCATCCCCTTAGGCAGCACTGTAGGAAAATGGAATTTGCTCTCAGCCTCCCTGGTAATCAACACACGTGGACTCAGTTCCCCTGGGATTCTGCACACACAAAAAATTACAAAGAACCAGGAGCCCCACAGGGACTCAGAATTTGCTAATCTGCTTTACATTTCTGATGTTCTGATACCATGGTGATGGGCAACAGCAGAAAGACCTAAAATAGAGTTTAAGTGTTTTCAACAGCTTTCTCTTACTAAGTGCACTTCATACTATCATGAGAAAGTCCTCTTGGGCTTTTTTTCCTCTTTCTCCCACTTCAAAAAAATTGTCTAGTACCTAAAAGGTCATTTTGTAGAACTTTGCTTTTCATAAATTACTGGATTTTATAAAAACACTGCATATAAGTGACAATTTCTTGTGTGTCTGTATTTAATATCTTACTTTTAGACTCCTAAGAGAGGGCCTTTACCAATTTCCTCAAAGCTAATGGGGCCAGGAAGCCAAAAGGAGAGGGAGGAGACTGTACCGCATTTTCTTTCTGAATTTCCCATGAATCTTGAACACGAAAGGAATGAATATCCCAGAATAATTGGTGTAATGATAATAAAGAAGACAAAAAAGCCTTATCTTCTGTGTTTGCTCCTTCTCTCTGCAGTGTTGTGCATGGCCCAGCCCAGCGTGTGTGCAGCTCCTCCAGGGAGCTGCATTTGAGTAGAAAGTGGGGAGTTCTGTGGGATTTTGCTGGTTTTTGAATACCTTTTCTCTTTCCCTGCCTTCTGGAGCTAATCTTATGCCTGCTTTCAATCATTTTGAAGGCATTTGAGGGCTCTATGTTAATTGAGGGGTTCGGTTTAGCAATGCTTCTACTTAAATCCCCTACGTGATGCCAGGGTGCCAAACTGGCAGCACTGGGAGGTGACACTGCAGTGTAGGGCTGGCTCCCAGTGTGCTCCACGCAGCTCAGCCTCTGCACACAACAAGGGGGTTTTAAGGGCTGAATTTGAAGTCAAACCCCATCTCTTTCTGTTAAAGAGGCATTCTGTGTGTGTAGGATGTGCTGAGCCTCTTGCTGCAGTGAGGCTCTTGCCTTTCATTCTTTTTTCATACCTTTCTCTTCCCTATTTTCCCTCCACCTTTCAATTTTCCTCTCTGTGCTCTGGATAACTTCCCCTTCCTTTGGTGCTGTTGCAAAGCTCAATGGCCCATTCTAATGCAATATTTAGGTGCCTCCTGGCTGTGGTTTAAAAGTTGCTTTAACATTTGCTGCACTAAAGTGGACTTTTTCTTATAGCCCAGCAATTCTCAGTTCTTAGCCCCTGAGGCTCCTGGAGTTCAGACTTCCGGAGCCAAACCAAAACCCCAGATCTCAGCAGCTCACATCTCATTTTCAGCATCAGGTGTTTTGTCTGACAGTATCTTGTCTTTTTGCATCATTCAGAGTTGTTGGTGGTAGTTCCTTCTTATTTTACAAGTGCTAAATGGCACTAGGAGGCAAGTGTGTGTTTATATGGAATACTTGCTCTATCACTTGTGTGTGTGTAACAGAGGTTGAGGCTGAGTGTGAGGCAGGCATTTAAACCCATGCTGACAGAATTTGAAAGGACTCTGAGAAAGCAGAATTATTTCTTTTGCCTCTGTGCAACATCTTACAAATCTCCCTGGTCTCCATCTCCTGCTGAGGTCCAGGGAACAGCAGAGGCAGAGCTCTCAAGGCCTACTCGAGATTATTCCATTTCAGATGTCACTGAAGCACTGCATAAATTGCTCCTAAGAAAGCACAGGATCACTTGACCTTTCTGAGGCTCACAGTGGCTGCTGTGTCATCTCCTCTTCATTTCAATACCATTTTCAGGGGGGTGAAGCCTTTCGTATAATCTGCTGCTCCAACATTTGGGGCAGTGCCCTACTTGTTTTCAGGCCTGTCAGTCTTGGCAGGCGAGGGGAAATCTCTGGGGAAATGCTGGAGCTCAGACTTCAACAGGCTAATCTGCACCCCAGTGGAGCCTCTCAGGGCTTTCCAGGGACTTCACTGCAGGCCTTTGAAGTCTGTGATTTCAGACGTGGGGGATAGGTAGGAATTACAGTTTGAGTTTCTTCCTCGCACACGCCCATCCACAGAGTCCCACAGTTGTGGTAATAAAATGCTGGTTATGGATTTATCCATGCAAAGCCGGGCAAAGCTGGGATATATCAATAACCCATTTTGCAGAAAAAGAGGCGAGAAGGATTAAATGATTTCTCCTGATTAATGCATGTGGGGTAAAGCCCTGCTGAGAAAGGCAGCTGAGCTGCTGCTGCTGCTGCTGAGCTCTGCTGTGCTCGAAGGTGTGACCCTTCCCCATCCTATTTCTCCTTCTGGTGATCCCCCAGCCCTGCTAAACCCTTGACAAGCCCACTGAGCTTGCTGAGCTGAAGAACACAATTGTTTTTCCTCGGTGAGCTGTGGGTAGCAAAGGGCTGCAGGGTGAGCTGAGGTTTGAACGGGAGTGGGCAGGTGCCTGGCCAGGGGATGACCAGGAGGTCATAAACAATTTTTCCAGTGGCACCCACAACTTGGAGGATCAAGACCTGGATGTGTTCCCCTATTCCCTGTCCTTCCCAAAGTTCAGAAAGAATTTCTTTATGAAAGGCACCTGGCTTGAGTGAAGAAACAGGTCATTCATCCCAAACTCTGAGACCCAGCTCTTTCTCCATCTCGGCCTGTTGGGATATGTAGTGTCATGCAAAGGCCTCATTCAGGGGTGTCTTGACTTGTTCCTCCAGTTATTGTTTTGTGTACAGGGTAAATGATATTTACCACACAGGAGCAGACTCTTTTCCCTATGCTGTGGCCACCCAAACCGACTGGCTCCTTCAGCAGGAGGCACGAGCACCAATAACAGGTAGAGATGGGATATTAGGATGAAATTCCTCCCTGTGAGGGTGGGGAGGCGCTGGCACAGGGTGCCCAGAGAGGCTGTGGCTGTGGCACGAGTGCTCCTGCAGCCGTGCCCTGCCCACCTTGTCCCAGCCAGCTGAGCGCAGGGACACCAACACGGCACCCAGCTGCCTGCCCTGTGCTCCCCAGGCTGCAGCAGCCCACCTTGCTGGCAGTGCATTTCATGAGATGGCGTATTTGTAATCGATTAATTCCACACTGGAAGCACACCCATCACTCCTGCAACATATGGCAGCTAATCTCTCCTTAAGCAGTTAATTAGGCACCATTTGTATGCACGTCGGCCTTTGCACGCCGAAGCAGCTGCGATTCCTGTAGGAAGCTGTTTATTCTGGGCTGTCTTTTTCCTTTGTGTGGAAAAATGAGATGTTTCCTACTCATTTCTTCGTGTATATTCTTTTTGAAGAGCAGGTGTGCTGAGGTGCTGCCCTGGCTGAGAGAGTGACCTGGTCTTTAGGGCACCGGGTGCAGGCTGGGATGAGCAGGGGCTCAACTTTTTGGCTCTGTTCACGATTCACAGAATCATGGAATGGTTTGGGTTGGACAGGACCTTGAAGGTATCTTGTTCCAACCCCTGCCATGGGGAGAGACACCTTCCACTATCCCATGTTGCTCCAAGCCCAGCCAAAACTTCCAGGGATGGGGCAGCCACAGCTTCTCTGGACAACTTGTGCCAGGGCCTCGCCACCCTCACAGGGAAAGATTTCCTCCTAACGTCCGATCTAAACCCATTCTCTGTCAATGTAAATCCATTCCCCCTGCCCCAACACTACAGGCCCTGGCAAAAAGCCTCTCCATCCTTCCTGTAGGCTCCTTTCTGGGCCTGAGAGGCTGCAATTAGGTCACCTCAAAGCCTTTTCCATTCCAGGCTGGACATCCCCAGTTATCCCAGCCTACTCCTGCTGATTACAGGGGCTAACTGTTAATTTGGCAGGAATTGCCCTCCCAGTGCTCTAAGGAGTGACAGGCATGAGGTGCCTCGACAGATCTGATCAGGAAAACTTATTCTGAAAGCACTTGCATCTTTAAGGAAATTCGCTAGCCAGGATTATTTATTTCTAAGTTTAAGAGCATTATAATCTACTGCATTTAGAACTTAAGGGATGTTAGTGCTTGATCTTGAAGAAAAAAAGAAAAAAATCTCCCAAACCACACGAATTTGTGTAGGATTTGGACTTGATGGTCCTTGTGGCTCCCTTCCAACTCTGGTTATTCTACAATTCTAAATTCTGCGACCCCAAAATTGGAGCTCTTTTCTCTTAGGCACTCTCCAAATCACCCCACGAGCACAGTCATCTCTTCAATGTGCTCATAATAAATATCAAAGGCCATGAAAGTTTGGGACTAGAAATGGGTTTGCTTTTCCATTATGAATGGGGAGGTACAGCAAGGATAAATTAAAATCTAGGGGTAAACATGGGTCTGGATACTTGAATGTCAGATCCAGTGCTGCAGCCAAGGATATCTTTGTTCCCTGGCTGAATTTCTGCTTTACTATCATGTGTCTGACATCTGGATGGCATTCTGAGAACTTCAGAGGGAAAATGCGTAATGGACAATCAATAAACTGTTTGTTGGGGAAATTTTCTCCTACCAGGATGATAAAATCAGGATCTGAAAAGGCATGGGAAGACATCTCAGAGCTGTTCATCAATTATCAATGCTATTTATTTCCTGAAATTGGAATGGAAAACTCGGTACCCGAGTTGGTTTGAAGACACAGAAAGTGCACGTTGTTCCACTGCCTCCAACTTTGGCAGACCCCTCGCAAGCCTGTGACAAATTACTAATCAGCCTGCAATTTCTCTCTCCTGTCTTGTCTCTGTTTTGCTGTGCTCTGGTGTGATTGCTGCATATTCCATCTCCCAGCACCCTGCAAATGATCTATCAGCCTTATTGAATGCGGAGCTCCCTCCTGCATCTGATGAGCCGAGCCCAGCCTGGGCTCCCTGCACGTGGCTGAGCCTGGCACGTGCAAGGGCTGAGCCTTCCCTGCTCCCTCCATGTGGGAGGCAGATTGCTAAAGTCAGGATCGGAACTAAAAGGCTCAGAATTCCTCCCAGCAAGCTGAATTTCTCCCCGTCATAATAACAGCGTGTAGCGCTTCAAGTGGCTCCAGACTTTTCCCTAGTTTTTGCTGTCTTCTATTAAGTTAAATGTCCTTTTTCTTTCAGAGCAAGTATAAATGCACTAACTCCAAGTAATACACAGCAAAACAATGTTGTAACATGACTGGTTTGCTTAATCTGCCTGTGAATGACTCTTTCCCCACCATCAGCCTCATTAATCCAGTGTAATTTTTGTCTCTTTCCCACTGTGATTGGGTTTTTGTTGCGCAGAGCTGATAAATTCCATTCTTTCAATGTAACGTATCACAGATTTCTCTAGTAATTCTTCAGAATCCTTCTGGGGAAAGTCTGAGACCCAAGGTGCAGGAAGAGCAGGGGCAGCTATGGGAGGGCTTTTCATGATCCTCACTCCATCACCGCTCATGAGCCTCACCTGGATCCGGGTCCAGCTGCTGTGGGTACCCTCTGCATGTGACAGGAGGGCACTGCCACCCCTGTCAATGTCTCTACAGGCTGAATACCCAAGAGAGTTCAGGTGCAGGGAAAGAGAAATTGATGGGAAATCCACTGAGGCCAATTACTGTGAAGTTTCTAGAAGAGTGAGTTACAAATACGAGAAAAAGCAGCCAGCTACAAACCAACATTACAAGGCACCTTCCTGTGGACACTGAAAGCTTGGTGGCAGAGAGATTTTTCAGTATCTGCCTGTGTCCGTGAGCATTCTCACTTTCTCACAGAGCTAGCTGCAAAACAGCCAGAGAGCTTTTGTAAATAATTCTTCTATCTTGCACCAGTGAGGTGTTTTTGCATGTTGTTATTGTTAGACTGAAGGATTGTTTAGGAAATGTGTGTTTTTAGGATCTAGCCACTAACCCTGAGGGATGGTCAGCTAAGATCCAATGGCTTTCTATAACCTAGGGTATAAAACCCTTCTGTATATAAATAAATAAAGGCATTTCTCTCTAGTCACTCCTGAGTTCGGATCTCTCCTTCCTCCCCGGGCCGTGTCCGTCACTGCGACACCTTCCTGTACCAGGGACAGATACATGAGAGAGAAACTTGCCTTTTTAATTTATTTTTTTCCCCAGCCATCACTGCAGTGTCTCCAGGCTGCTGTGGGAGCAGCTGACTTAGCACCTGGGACAGGTTTGCTGCCCTTTGGAGACACAGGTACAGCCCCAAGGCTGCCCACTTTATTGGGCCCTCTGCTGCCCATCACATTTATGCCATTTCTGAGCAAAGGGGGCCTGTGTGGGGTGAATGGATGCTGCTAAACAGCCAACAGCTGTTAGCTGACTTCCCCCAGAGCTTGAGGGGATGGGATTGCCGTGAAAGGCAGCACAAAGGTTTCTATCCCAGGAGCAGGAGGTCCTTGAGGCCGCAGAGAGCAGCACAAAATCAAGAAACCCTCAGTCGTGGTAGGAGACACTGCACAAAGGGGGCTGAGTGATTAACCAAGCCCTGTTGGCCACACTCCTGCAGGGATGAAGATGTGTTAGAAGGAGGTTTGAAGTCCCCCAGCCCCCAAGTGAAGGAAGCAGATGGGATTATCATGGTGATGGCTGTTTGTATGCCAAAGTGACAGGAGGATGAAGCCGAAAGGCCAGGAGCTCAAGAGAGAAGTGGACTCTGTGTCAGCTGGGAAAAAAAAAAGGGATAAAGAAGAAAGAAGGGAGAAGGTGGCAGGGACAAGGGAGTTGAGAGGCTGCTACAGCTTGAAAGAACCATTAGAAGTGCTACTATATTAAATGAGGAAGGGCATCAAGGGGGAATATTTTGCTTTTTCAGAAGTTTTGAAGAACTGTGCTAATAAAGTAAGGTGAGCAGGCAAGGTCAAGGAGGCCAAAAATGAGCAATGAGGCAGCTCTAGTGTTCTGACAGATACATGGCTCTGCACCTGCCATGGCCCAGATGTGGGACAAAGGCGTGAAGCAAGAGGCAGAAGATAAATAGTGGTGCAGGAAGGCTTTAAATTACAAGGGATCAATTCCTCTGACATAAATAAAGTTTCTTTAACCTCAGTTCCCCCATGAGTCAGCATTTTGGGCTGGAAATGATTTACAGGAAAACCCCAGAGATGTTTGAGACGTGATTGCGAGTGGAGAATGTAAATTTAAGGGAAACAGTGCTCAGTGAGGGGGGATGAAATAAGACGCTGCTAACAGTTCTGCAGTTTAACAGGTTGTTAGGCTGGGAGCAAGGCAACATTCAGAGGGCATTGTTCCCCAAATACAGCTCCAAACTTCCTGACTTCAAGGAGAGTCTCTGCGCCTTCTGCCTCTATTAAAGCTAAGATCTGTGTTAAACCAGGCTCTCAAGGGGCTGAACTTTTCCAGACTCTCACAGATCCACCTCCTTTGCAGAAGTATGGAATGCTGACACCTGCCCATTAACCCATGAACTCGGTGTGAGCAGGGACTCACCTCCACCGTGCTACCACTTCAGTTAGCCAATTTTAGCTCATTTGCACACATAATTTTCTGCCAAGGTGACATTATCGGGCACTCCTGATGATGAGGACGTTATTTAGGCTGAGGGAAAAAAAGCATAAACTCAGGCTGGGAGTCTGAGCTGAAGATAAGGTTGTTTGAGGATGGAACAGAACATAGGGATGGTTGTAGGGCAGAGCTGCTTTGGTCTCTGGTTGAGATGCCTGCAGGCCATAAATGCATGTAGGTCAAACTGCCTGGATGATACCTATGGCCTGGTTTTAAAAACATTGCTAGAGATTTGTTAGGATTTATTTTTGCCCTGTAGGTTTGGGGTTGTTGGGGGTGGAGGGTTTTTGTTTGTTTTTTTGTTGTTTTGTTGTTGTTTTTCCTTGCTTGTTTTGATTCTCAAAAACTGGGAAAGGACCAATGCAGCTCCCCCAAACCCCGGACTGCCCCAGGTCCAGTTCAGACTGAGCCAGTTGTTATCCCAAAGTAAAACAGGTCGTTTTACATCCATTTGTTTTAAAGGTCACATTTTCCTGCTTATAGTGTTTCAACTATATCTATTTTACTAGCCCTTAGAAGCCAAAAACGTCTTTCAGCCTCAGTGGTCCCAAAGAACAGAAAACTGTGGAGGAATTTAAGCTCACTGCTCACATTACCCACATGATCAGGAATGGTGGGAGGTCAAACCAAGCAAACAGGACGTGGAGGAGCTCACAGGAACTGCTGGAGTTGAATTCTCACTGCATTCTCAAGGTCAGAAATCCCAGCTGCTGATCACAACTCACGCTCTCAGCCTTGGTGAGTCCCAGTCCTGCTGGGCAGGAGGTCTCCTGCAAGAAGGAAAAAGTAGAGGAGAAGGGCCAGAAAGGCTGGGATTGATCTGCCTCTTTTTGTCATTTTGAACTATTAAAATAGATGGGGGGATGTGCCCATTGTTAAATGCTGAAATAAGTCTCAATAATTTTCTGTGTTTCTCTTGATTTTCCAGCGTTAGCTGTGAGTACTTTTAATGACTCTTTTTATGAAAACCTCTTCTGGTGTGGGGGAAGTTATTAAGCCTGTTACAAAGGGATTTTATGGTTTTAATTATAAACAGGTAATAGAGTCTATGTAAAAATTACCTTTTGACTTTGCAATAAAACCCATTTCCCCCAAGGTAAGAACTCCATAAAGAGAGAATTACACGGCAAGGGAGTGGAGAAGTTGGCTCTGAAATCACAAGGTGCCTCCACAAGAGCAGCTTTGGAGAAGCCCTGGGGATGCACCGACCTCAGTCTGTGTCTGCTGGAGGCCAAGGGGGCTGCAGAGGGAAATGCAAAGCTCAGGCTGCCCAGACTGTCTCTGTGCTGTCTCACAGCAGCCTCAGGACTCTGTTAACCTCCTCAACAGTCACGTATGGACCACCCAAACCCCACAGCTGGAGCCTGGTGCACAGTGGAGGGATGGAACAGCTCTGCTTCCTCCCTTTCAGCTGTGCAGTGATACCACAGTTGGAAGCTGGAAAGAGTCACTCTCTTTTTTCTCTCTGGATAATACTAGATTTATCCACCTTGGCTTTCTTGCTGGGATTTTTCAACTCTGCAGCAGGAATTGCTTGTGCCTCCACCACAGAGAAATCCCCTGTACTGGAAAACCTTTCTCTTCCAGTATTTTCCGCCACAAAGAAATAATCATTTTCTGCCAGCCCTGTTCTGGGGACGTTGGTCAAACTCTGAGCTCTCAGTGCAGCCAAGGCCTGTAGATGCCACTGCCCTTTTCTCTGTCTTGAAGGGAAAACAGTGCTTTGCCTCCTGCTGTCAAACGTACATTTCCCTGATTATTCGAGAAGGCATTTGCTTGGCACAAAGTCCCAGCGCTGAGCTCAGCCGTGCTGGTCCTGCAGACTCCTCGTGCCCTTGGGTAAGTCAGTTAATTTTCCTTTTGCTCATTGTTTCTCCCCTCTTCCTTCCTTCCCTTCCTCGCCTGTGCACACGGAGGACAAGCCTTTGATGAATGGGTTGTCTTTTAGCATAAGGTCAAGTGATCCAAAGAGACTGAGCTGCTGTGACTTAATGAGTTAATTACGTCACCTGCCTGTCAGCAAGACCTGACGGAGGTGAGCTCTGAGCTGGCTCCTGCCAGGAAACACAGCTCAGTGGTTTAAAAACAGAGTTTATGGTGTTTACAAGAGGCTACTGCACTTCCAGATGCTCTAGTCCAGAGCAGCTATCTGTGCCACCTACTAGAAGTGATTAGTTGTTTGACTAAGTTAATACCCAGTTGGTCAATATAAATTTTAATTCCTTCTTTCAGCTGGAAGACTGAGAAAGAAAGAGGTGAAGATGAAAAAGCACAGCAGTGGAGACTGTAATTTGCTGTCTTTTAGCTCTCCCTGTATATCATTTATAAGGATATATAGACTGTAATGGCTCATCTGTATCCCTCTAATCATTAATGAGGTGCCTTCCATGCCCTAAAGTTAAAGTCGTAAAAGTAAAGTGTGTTTTCTACTGCAGGTCCATTTCAGTTCTTTATACAAATGTTCTGTTGCCCTTTATAATGTATTTGCTATAAATCTTGACAGCATTATTTGTTTTGTTTTTCTATCTAAATGCGGTGTTGAGTGGAAATGGCCTCATTATCTCCCTATTTCTAAAGAGAATTCACTGTCTTTAAAAGGTGCTGTGTTAACAGCCCTAGAGATAGAAATCCCTGTTCAGAGGGACGAGGCTCAGCACAGGCAGGCAAACCCAGGCTGCCCTTCCTTGCTGAGCTTTACTGATGAATGAGCTGTACTTCACTTTTCTGTCCTGGGCTTGCGAGTTCAGCAGGCGGTGTGTGCTCACCCACACCTCACCTTTCCCCTTGCTGAAAGAAGTGCCAGGTGAAAGACTTTACCAAATCTAGGAAAATAAAAATTCATTTTGTATGAACTAGGTTCCCTCTTTTTTAACTCGGAGGCAGTTAGCATGCAACAAGCTGAGCCTTGTTCTTTTATTTGTAATGATCGCTCTGATCACAATTGCACCTGACAGGTAACAGAGTCAATACTGCAGCAGACTCCTAGATTCTTTGAGGTCTCACTCTGACAGTGTTTCTGTGGCTCTCTTGGATGTTTCCTTGCTTTCCCTTCCTGCACTTTGGTTTTAAGCACTCCAGCGAGCTGCAATCCCAGCAGTCAACATCCATAACCCCACTTCAGCACCAAGGAAATTCTCCAGGTCACATTCCCAGCTCCAGCAGGAGCCTGCAGGGCTGTGGCGTGGGCAGGGCTTTGCTCAGCTGCACTTTCACCACAACTGGGAGTGAAGAGTTTATCTGTCCCAGCACTGATGTCCAGGTGAGACACCTCACTTATCCCCAGGTGAGATTTCCCTTTCAGGCTGGAGGCGGAGTGCTCAGCTTTTGCTCCTAATCTCACTTTTACTTTTCAATTCACCTGATATCCAAAGCAAAACACATCTTTCATAAAAATGGATGTTTACAATTAACAGGCATAATTTTTAAAACACAGTGATTGCCAGAGCCTGCTGAATGAAGAGCCAGATAGGGAAGTTTTTCACAGCTTTGGAGCTAATGAGTTGTAGACATTGGCAAATACTGACTTTTTAAATTAGAGCTGCTATAGTTCAAAGGAGACAGATGGTTTTATTTATGAAAAGGGATTTAAGGACCACACACAGAAGACTCTACAGAAAGACATTGTGTTGTTGGGGACCATATATCATAAAAGGTGATATTTAAAACAGTTCAAGTTTCCAGTTCCCCTCTTCCTCCTTGCCAGCCAAATCTGATGCAGCAGCATTTTGAAATCCAGGAATATTTGTACTCTGATAGAAACAAACACAAAACAAAAAGAAACTTTGAGAGGTCACCTTCAAAGCTGAAAATATTGCAGACTTCACCTTGGGCCTGATTCAAACCCCTTTGAACTAATTTCTGTTAATGACAGTGTGATTCTCTTCCATTCAATACCCATCATCTCGAACTACTGAAACGTGAGTGATCAATACTTTGTCTTGTTTCCAGGTTCCTCTTTCACAACAGCCAAGGCATCTGGAGCACAGAATTCCTGCTAGAAAGGCTACCACAACCATTTGCCAGTGTTGTACTTAAGCCTCAGTTTAAAATGAAACTTGATCATAATTTAAGCCAGAGTTACGGAGATTTCAGCTGCTGTTTCTCAGCAGAACTCAAAGCAGTAATAGGTAACATCTTGGAGAGCAGAAAAGGAATAAAATCATTCTTGTTCAGAAAATGGCCCTCATCTCACAGGAGAGGTCAGAAATGGGGTAGACATGGGGAGGCTTTTAATTCACCCACAAAGCATCCAGATCTGCATCAGCTGCACAGATTCCAATGGGAAAGAGCCCCACTGGACACACTGCTGGGAAAGCTGCTCCTGCAGAGAGGGACAGGAATGTGCTAATACAGTGATGGGCAGGGCTGCAAAGCCCGTGCTTGGTTTAAAATGAGGATCAAATCACAACCCAGACTGGTACATAGCTATTTGTGCTCTGAGGGGACCAGTTCCTCGTAGGGCAAGATATTTGTCTCCTGCTGCTGTTATGTTCGTTGCCAGCTTTAAGAAAACTCCAACAATCTCTTTGCTGTCAGCACAGCATATGTCTCCTCTGCTCTGCTGTTATCTGAACAGAATGCAGGATGGAAGCAATTTCCAGGAAGCACAGCAAATATTAACACATGCAGAAGTGCAGGGCACGGAGAAAAAAATATCCCAGCAGTTATTTGACTCTCCTGAATATAGCGTGGCAGCTCAAATATCCATCAAGTTCACACTGCTCCCAACAAGGAGGCAAATTCTGAACCTTCAGTTGTACCAAGCGAGTCATTTGTCTGTCTTGCAGCCTTCATATGTCAGTGTTCCTTCTACATTTGCCTGGTTTAGTGCCCACATCTCCTGCAAAGCTGGACAACCTGTCCCTGCATCAAAGTCTCTGGCACTCATGTGGCCATTTGTGGCTGTCTGAATGACAGAGACCATTTGTGTAAATCATCTTTTGTTTTCTAGACTGTGGGAACAGCGCTGATGCAGTGGTGTGGGTCCTGCAAAGGACTCCAGGGTAGTCAGGAAGTTTTGAAATCTTCATGTCTGGAGACCATCACATCCCAACAAGCCAATGCAACGTGCTCTGATTTGAGCTGCTCTGAGTGGGGTCCCTTCCAGCCCAGCTGGATGGAAAAAGCAGTGGATGGCAGTGGCTGGATTTTTGCCACCCCACTGTCCTGGATAAAATGCACCCACACAAGAAAAGCTGCTGCTTTCTGCTGGCAACCTGTTCCAGACAAGGAGGGATTATGTTCTCATCCTAACCCGACACATTCCTGTCTGCCAAGCACAGAACTACCCTAAAACATCAGTTTCCAGTGCTGCTTTTCCCATGTCACCTGGCAGATGTGTAAAACATCTGTAGAGGGGAGATTGGAGCCTCTGTGCTGAGTAAACCCTCAGTCCCCAAGGAGCAGAGGAGCCACCAGCGTCCTGAAGGTGCCATCTGTGCACTCAGGAGGAGGGGACGGCCACCACTGCACACAGAACCCTGAGCAGCCACCTCACGGCCACTGCCCGCAGCTGTAAATTCCTCAAACCGTGGCTCCAGCTGGAATCAGCATCCCCAGACAGCGAGGCCAAGAAAGGTCTGGCTCCTGATTTAAAAGCTCACTCTCTTAGGCTTGGTGAGCACTCACGTGCTCCATCCCTGGAAGTCCTCGGAGCACCTGTGGATGTGGCTCGGGGGACAGGGAATGGTGGTGGGCTTGGTCAGGGTGGGTCAATGGATGGACTCGAGGATCTTGGAGGCCTTTTCCTACCTGAAAGAGTCTGTGATTCTGTGATTTGAGGGTTGGAGCTGGAGGATCATTCTCAAACTCGAGCTGTCCATCTAATTACCTCAATAAAAGGGCTGCAGACACCACAGACAGACACACCCCCAGTGTCTGCTGCTAATTAAAGAGCACTTAGGAAATGCTGGGCTGGATTCATGTTATTCTGGAAGAAAACACAATTAATATGAAGATCTCCCCACTGGAAAACAAGACTTGATGCCACAGGAACAGGCAACAAGCTGCAAACTCCTGTGAAGGGAAAGGTCTTGGGTTTGACATTCTGTAATCTTTAAATAAAGCATAATTTAGTCAATGAAAGGAATTCTTACAGCTTTAATATTAAGACCAATATGACTGCTGGCACTAAAAGTAGCTGGGAATAAAGGCAGTAACAAGAAATTGCAGGAGAACAGCATAGGAAAGTTAATTTTCAGCAAAGCATAAGGAGAGGGAGTGTGTGTGTCCATTTATTTTAGGATTATGAAATTGCAGTTGGTTTGGGTTTTATTTTTCTTAACAAGATTCCAGCAGAAGAGGATAAATGAAGATAAGTGGCTGACTCAGGCATTCTGAAATTAGCACTGAAGCTCTCTCTTATAGGCTGCCATTACTCTGTGGACTTGCAAAGTGAGAAAAAAATTGAAGTATTAAGTGAAGATGCCATTGAAACACAATGTGCAGTTATGAGGACTAAAAAGCAGCTTGTTTTTATTGGCCTTTACACATTTTTTTTTTATTTTGCTACTCGTTTCTTGTTATACAAGGCACTGCTCTCCAGAGGGAGGGAAAAGAGACACACAACCTACTGACCTCTGTCTGTATTTAGAGTTTGTGTGCATTGCTATGCCACGTGGATTTATTATAAACTAATAAATAATATCTTAGATTTATATAACACCTTTCTATTCCCAGAGATTCCAAAGCACTTTGTAAACAGCAGGACTTAATTGTCTTCTCACTTTGCTTTTATGCACTCTTGACTTCAGGGGGATTGCTCTTGATTTACACTAAAAATACACAAGAATTGGGTATCTTCCCTCTGGACCAGAGCTAAGAGGAGCCACAGCAATCTAAGATCACTCAGAAGCATGAAAAGCCATTTAAGACAGAGAATAAAAATTAGGGATTTTGACTTAACAGAAAAGAAAGTTCTGTAGAAAAGCAAATTATTCTAAGCCACACCTGGAATCTGGTTGGGAGGTGAGGCTCAGAATGATTTTGTCCAAAGCACGTTTTCTCATCAGTGGCCATCCTTGAGTTAATATCTCGTGGGGAGGGGGCACTTTGGGGACAGCCCTGGAATATCAGTCTGGTGCCTATGGCTGCTCACAGCCACCTCCTGTTCGTGGGGTTTTGCTGCAATTGTCCCTCCCTGCATGGGCAGTGGGAATTCATCAGATTCCTTTCTATCAAAAGGCAATTCCCTGGGAAACACTATTTGAAACCAATATTACATTTTTTTCATTAACCTACGAAGTGTGTATGTTCTAATACGTGTAGCAGAGAGATCAATGTCCTGTAAAGAGGACAGCACAAATTGCAGTTCTGAGAACAGTGTCCTTGGCTGGCAAAGGAAAGTTTTATTATCAAAAGGCTTTAAAAGAGCAGATCTCCATTTTTGCAAAAGCTGATGCTTTAAAAATCTTTGCCAAACCATTCAATCCTCAAAGAATTATTCATTAGAAGAGAAATCAGAATACTATGACGTTTAAAAATGTTTTACTATTTTGAACTTTCCCTTAAAGTGACTTTTTTGTCCCACTTGATATTTTAAGTGGTATAGTGCAAATAGCATTCAACACAAACCAGGACATGGGAGAAAATCTGATTGCACATTCACATTGTTTGAATTTTCAGGCTTCCTAAAAATGGAATATTTTTATTCTGATTAGAAACACTTTTTATTTCCAAAGATTCCAGCTGGTCTCCTCATTATCTCAGTTCTGCCAAGTGGTCGTTTAGTTTCCTAAAGATGGAAATGTAGACAGTGTGGCAAGGATGGCTGATGGATGATAAAAATCGTTGATAATGGAAAGAGGTGCTCAGGAAAATCAAGGTAAGAATGCTCCTGTGGGAAGACCCTGCATTCCCTCTCCTGTGCAGTTTTTGTTTTGAGCAATATTTACCCTTGAGAGTTGTATTCAGCCATCAGCTCAGGTTAGCATGTGAGCAAGATTGAGGAAAGCCATATTTTTGCTGTTAGCCATTAAGGACATTGATGCTTTCAGGGCCACCAGGGCTGTTTTTCAGTCACTGTATAAACAACAGCTCTTGAGCTGGGCTGTGATGAGCTGACCTGGGCTCCCCTTGTGTGTCCCCATGGCCAGAGCAGTGACTTCAGCCAGGAGCATCCGTGGGTTTGGCAGGGCTGCTGCCCCCCATGTACCAGACAAGGACCCCAGGCCAGGCCCCTGGTGCCCAGCTGGGGGGATTCACTCAGGTTAGGGTGGGCTGCCAGAAACTAGAGTTCAAATCGCAGACACAAAGCGTGGAATAGGCCACAGGTGCCTGTGGTGGTGGCAGGAGGAGGAATTGAGAGCACCTGGCACATCTCAAACTGCAGTGAACCAAGCACGGGCTCTATCCCATGGAAAGGTCACTGGCCCCATCCAAAGAAACGCAGGGGAGGATGTTTGGTTTTGCCTTTGCACCTGCACAGCTTCTCTGTCTCTGCCCAACCCCACTTTTGCTGTGAAGCCCCAGGTTTTGAAGCAATTTTACCCAGGCAGCCACAGGTCCAGCGATGAAACAGAAAAGGTTTGAGGGTGGAGGTTGCATCTTCCCTGAGGAAATGGGGAGCGACCTGCGAAGTTCACAGCACGACACGTGAGAGCCACCGGGTGAGGACAAAGTGCTCTGGCTATTTTAAAAATACACTTGCTTGTTCTAAAGAACAAAGTGGTGCTTCGGAGAGAAATAAAACCGGGATGAGGAGGCAGTAATAAACCGGGGCTGCTGTGCAAGTTGCCTTCCCAAGGGAGCACTTCCAAGCCCTACTGACGTGTGACAGACTCCTTACGGCTCGCTGCTACCAGCTGCTGGGATAAAAGTGGCCTTGGAAGGGCTGGATGGCAGCTCCTGGCTGGGGTCTGACTGCACTCAGCCCTCCGGGAGAGGATTTGCCTTGGATCAGGCAAGGTCTCTGTCTCAGTCTGTGTCTCCTCGCGTGCTGTTTATTGATCCCCAGGGAGAAGGCTCCGTTCGGGGTGGGAAGGGTCACTTCTCACCGCCAGCTCGATAATGGCACAGGGCAAACAGCGAACAAGAGCAGAAGAAAGAGGCTTTAATGAGTGGTTCGCACCTGAGATGTGGTGCTTCTTCACAAATTAGAGGCTGAGTAACTCCCGAACCTCTGCACGGTTTTGTGGCAGATGTGTTTGCAGTATTCACAGGTGGCTTCTTGCGAGGGGCTGCAGTGGCACGCTTGAAAACAGACTCAGCTTAGAGGTACTGGGAAATACAATACTTGCTCTCAGGAAGCATTTGCCTGTAAATTCTGCCAAAATTTGTTCCAAGGCACAATTAAAGGTTTGATCTCTTGCTGTCCTGAATGC